>OMLP01002448.1:18523-44887 GCA_900302685.1 Spondyliosoma cantharus | reverse complement strand
CGTTCGTCCGCCTCGCCTTGTCCCTGGTGTCGGCTTATTTCACAAGAATAAGTTTTTATTCGTAGAGAAAAGTCCTCCAGCGGATGAATTCCTCGCCGTACACTCACATCTACACACACCGACCGACACTGAGTCAGTCTGGAAGTCTTTCTCCTCCCCCTGACATCAAAACACCAAGGACTCAGTTACCCATAAGCCCCCTGTCCTTCTGCACCTCTGCCTGTCTGTCTGCATCTGTCTTCACTTGTTTCACATTCAACCTATTTTAAAACGAATAATTAGCTGCTACACACAATAGCACGTGTCATACTGCTACAACACTCCTACAGGTGGAATTTAAGCATAAAGGTAATTTCTACAGTGTATCTAGTTTACTCAGAAAAAGAGTTCAGTTCCATATCACCCCCAGTAATCCAGACAAATTAGATCAGTCAGCCTGTCCACCAAATTCATGAAAAGCCATCAATGGGTTTCTGCAATACTCAATAGGCTGGTCATTTAAAATACTCAACACTGAACCTGCTCCTTGTGACTGAGAAATGTTTCACGTCAAGGACCCCTAAACTGACTAGATTTGTCCCATGTCATCATTTTTCCCCCTCTTAGATGTGTTATTTCAGAATGGTGTGAAACACGTGGCCAAAATAGTCACACATTCTCATTTTTGGGTCATTTTGTTATTCATGGATGTATTAAGATGAAAAAACAATTCCCCTCTGGAACCACCTCTGGGGGTCCCCAGACCCCATTTTGAGAACCACAGATTGAATTAACAAGAAGAAGAATATCAATGTTTGAGTTGTTCTGGAAAAAAAACAGGAATAGTCTGAGTTTGTAAGTAATCAGGAGATCATACGTACCTCAAACCTACGTTTTACTGCAATTTTTGTTACATTTTGTTCATTTAGCTACTTGTTTGATTCATGTTAAGTTAGCCTTTATTCTATTATTTATCTTATTTTATTTTATGTTAGCTTATTTTACTCTTTCCCACCTTTGTACTGTAACTGTTTCAAGATTCAAGCTTCTTGAATCTTGAATTGAAATGAACCCCAATGATCTCAGTTACAGAGATCAATTGAAAAGTAGGACAACTTCTTCTTTGTAATGACTGTATTAAAGAAAGAAAGAAAGAAAGAAAGAAAGAAAGAAAGAAAGAAAGAGTGGGTGCTGTAGTCATACGATGTGATGTATTCTGTTTCACACAACAGAGGAAGCACTTGGACCACAGTTGCATCCCTTCACCGCGCTCCAACTTGATAGTCGCTGCTCCATTATAATGAAATGTTGTTTTATTTTCATACAGATAAACTGTCCCTTTCATTGATGTAGCACGCCAGGCTTTCAATTTGAATTCATTTACATTTGCTGTACAACACACAGCTGCTGTGTGTGCTTGCTCTTTCCTGGGAAAAACTCTGTCACGATCAGGAAATGATGCATTTTACATTTTCTTTATTCGGAACAGTTAGTTTGCATCAGGAGCAACAGCCACAGTGCTGGCACAGATAAACACACAAGCACCACCTGTAGAGACATAATCTTTAGTTACAGAAAGTCCAAGGAAAACCCCTCATAGCGCTTCGTTCGATAGTTGATATCTTGGAAATGTTGTGTGAAACATTCAGGATGTTCTGGTTAATTCAATACCACGTCAGCCTCCATTCTGCAGGGAATATCAATTTTATGCAATCGATCGTTTTGTGTGGTATTTATCTCTTCTTTTTATTTTTATATGTAAAAATATTTTGTATAAAACATGTAGCTCCCGGGATGTGATTATTTCACTGCTTTTAAGCCGAGATTGTTGATGAAGTTTAATTGAGCCTTTGATTACCACAGCAGCAATCAGAGGTGAGAGAAAGAAACTGCACCCCTGCTGATAATGAAATTCTCATTATTTTTAGCACTGTCAAATTATCTCAACAACATTTGCTTGTTCGTCAGATCAGTTTAGTTGATATCTCTTATTAACAATTTTTAATTTCAACAGGTTTAAATTTATGGGTTTGAATTGATCAGTTCCCATTAAATGTGTGTTGCTATATGATTCCCAGGCAGTCTTTGTAGCAGGAAAAGCACAAGTGTTACAAACAACATTGGCACGATGGCTCTTGTTTAGTTTCAGTGTCCAAGTAAGTCATGACAGTGAACAAGTGCAAGTGATGCAGCGAGATGGAATTCAGACATCATTCAGTCTATTATTTGCACCTGTGCTTTTCCCAAAGTCAGTGTGACTTGTCAAAATATCCTATGTGTGAGTCATAATGTATTATTGTGAATAATATGAGGCCTTCCTAGGATAATAAAAAATAATGCAGTAATGTCAAAGATGCACACACTGTGAATTTACTTTCAGAGTCAGTGAACCGCTTGCCTCAGAATTACCAATTGGACTATTGAATTTAAGTTGTACCAGTTTAAATGTTTTAACAACTTAGAATCATTAGTCTACTTGGTATATTTAATTGGTTTCTTGATTTTCTTAAGTAAAGTCACCCTGTCAGATATTTCAGTGTATTATTAATTCTTATATGCTTATGTGTATGATTAATATTTATATTATTTGAATCAAACAATATGCTGATATTACTGATGATGATGAGAATAGTTGTTACAATATTCAGTGAAAACACCAGCAACCATGATTGGGTTTTTTTAGAAATATGATATATTGTAATCATGTAAATGATTAATGTATTACCTCAAATTCATGCCAGTGCATATGCAATAAAGATGGTATATAAGGGACACTTTACAGTATTATACAGTCCAATAATCTTCATCTTTACAAACATCCTGTTTACTACCCCCTATATTTAACATCCACCTCATTGTAATGTGTTCATGTTGTTTTGTCCCTCACATTTATATATTCAAGGTGGTAGAATATTAATTGTTTAATCAACTCAACACAGTCTCTGATATGACTGACAGTCTCAATGAAGTCTTTCACAGCGTTCTTTTTTCAGTCTGTTTTCATTAAATTGTTGTTTACCGATCAGCCACAGCTTTAAAATCACCTGCTTAATATTGTGCAGGTTCCTGTTGTGCAGCCAAACAGCTCTGACCTGTCAAGGCATGGTTATAAGACCTCTGGGTGGTGTCCAGCACCGATAGCGGAGCCTTCAGGTCCTGTTATGTTGGGCGTTGGGGCCTCCATGGATTGGACTTGGTCCAGCCTGTCCAACAGATGATTGATTGGATTGGGATATGGGGAATTCGGATGCCTGGTCGATACCTTGACTTCTTTGTCATGTCCCTCAAGTCATTCCTGAGCTGTTTTTGTGTTGTGGTGGGGCACATTGTCCTGTTGGGGGGGTTGTCATTGTGGAGTGCTGTCACCACAAGGGGGTGTACTTGGTCCACAACTGTGTTTGGATGGGTGCTGGTGTGTGTCAAGTGGTTCAAGTGTCAAGTTCACATAGGTGCCCGGACTATAGGATTCTCGGCAGAACATTACATTGTTAAGATGATCAGTGTTATTCACATCACCTGTCAGTGCTTTTAATGTTGTTGCTGATGGGTGTATATCTCCCCATGAGGAGATTAAGCCCTTTCCCATTACCTCAACACTCAGGAATAAGTCAATGCTTTCATAAACCATAAGATGGAGCTGCAGACCATTAAATCCACACGTCGGTCTCATCTGCAGCGCTGTGACCTAAAAGTCAGATTTCTCTCTCACTGTACACACAAACAAGCGAATGGGGCTCAAGCAACCGGGTTTGGTTTGCTGCTTCACTAAGAGTGGGTACATGTCATTCTCCAGTGGTGATGAATGAAATGACTTGAAAAACTGTTCTGCATTTTTTTTAGTCTGTATCAACCAGTGTATAAATCATTACTAGCATCACTAGTGGGCTAATTGTCAGCAACAATACTGTAAGTAGTATTTACTGATTTAACAATGTAGAGCTTTTTTATTTTAATCCATTCCATCTTAGTCATCAATATTAAAATAGCCTAACCAAAGCCCAAACTAGCTATGAATGATTCAATATTCTAAAATGTGTTTAAACCCGTAATCACTTGTGCATTTATTATTTATCACATTTTAGAGTTGTTAGCATGACTGTGGGTGCTATATCAGTCTTGTTCTTCAGGAGCTAGTTTTGTTTGGCATCTTAAACTTTATTTAGAATTGTTTGACAATTTGTAGCTCATTGCCATGGGCTCCTGAGGGAAGGTCAGATGAGGTGCATGAAGGGGAACACCAAGTATTCTCTGTAATTCAATAATTTCATACATGGTAAATGATTCACATTTTGCTTTATGTAATGTTGTCATTCATATACAGTAAGCAAATGGACTAATCTAAACTGCCATGTATGTCTGATTCTGGGTGGTTCTCTGACAGGTTGTAAATTCAGCGATAAAGTGATGAATCAACTCAAAATCTTCCAATATAGTATATTAAAAGAAAGATGGTAGGTTTTACAGTTTAATGTGATATCTTTTAAAGTTAATGACCTTTAAGTGTGCAGGTTCCTTGTGCATGTCGTCCATAGAATGAGCAGATATGACCCATCTGAAACAAGGTTGTGTGTGCCTCTTATTTATTTGTCTTCATGAGCAATTCACTTGATAAAACAAATACTGTTACAACACAAAAAATGATTATTTTTCCAAAGCAATTTTGGCCACATGTTATGTACATGTTACAACGTCATAATAAAAAGACAGAAGATCATCTCCTCATGTCACTGTTTTCTCCATTTTTAATAATTAAAAAAAAGCTTTTCACTGTTCACCAGGCATTTACATTGGAATAGAATGCTCAGGTCAAACCACCTTCACTTTTTTTGTATTATTTGCAAATGCAAATCTTGTCAACAATAAATAATACTATAAAATGTACACAAAAAGATTGACAGTCCACCACAAGTTAAAACGTTGAACAGATTGGATGTTTGGGAACAAGGAATTTGGGAGGAGGGTTTTCTTCTTAGCAAAAATGTGAGGGTTCATACAAGTTACAGAAAAAAGCTGATCATCTATACATTGACACTAGCAAGATAACAAAGTTGTTGTTTCTGGTATATTTCATTTTGTACAAAGAAGGGATAGTCTTCTTTACAAGCGAGCATCATTGTCTTAACTGTAGAGATTATACAAGCAAGAGTTAAGGCAACTTCTCTGTTGTTTTTGAACAGTAACATAAAGTCATGTCATGTTTCATTTTGTCTGTGGACCACTTGTCTATATTAGGGTTGGAGTTAGTTGTCATTGCATAATTCAGGCCGTTGACCTGGCCTGTAGTCCATCATCAAAAAAGGAATGCTGGAGATTTGTCACGAGTCTGTTTGCCATCACAAAGACTGATTCAGTGGTCCAGGGTTTCCACTTGAGAGTTAGGCTAGAGCTCATATCTTCAATATCTGTCTCAGACGTGGGCAGTATACCATTTGCAATGGCAACACAACATGGTGCCGATCAGGATTAAGGACAAAACGTGCATGTTGTCTGTGTGTGTCTGAATGTTTGTGAGAAGGTGTCAAGCAGGAGAAAAAGCAGACAAAACCGAAGATTTTAGTCAAAATGAAGTCCCTATTACCTTTTTAAATAAGAATGAAGTTTCTTTCAAAGATAATGATTTAATTGTTGGAGATCAGTTAGTAGTCAAGCTAAAATTATAAGGTGGCACAAGATAATAAAAGTCAACATTTTGGGAAAAACACAAGCTTAGCATAAAGACTTGAAATAGATAAGATATGATGTGTTAATGAGTGACCTCTAAAGGGGCTGATGGACAGAGCCATGCTATCTTTTCCCCACTGTTTCTAGTCTTTATGCTAGGCTAAGATAACCGACAGCTAGGTGTAGCTTAACATTTAACCTAAAGTCATAACAATCTATTTAATCTATCTAACTTTCAGCAAATTTCCCAAAGTGCTGAACAATTTGGCTTTCGATTTCATGTTGTTGTTTGTGCATGTTGTTTGTCCTGAGGGTGGCGATAGAGGAAAGCTCATGGAGAGTCGAAAATTGGAAAGGGTTCATCCTCTGATTAACATCAATGTGTTGAGTGCATTTTATGGCAAGCTGCCTACATGACCATCATTCGTCTCCACCGCTGGCAGGACACAAATATATCAGCCTACATGTCGTGTAATAACAACACTGATACCTTTCTTTTTCCTTTTCAAGGTCAGTCTTCATGTTTTTGAAAATGCATGCACAAAATACATGCACCTAAGTCTTCCACAAACCTTGGGAAAACACGGGTACCAGTGTCTTGTACAGGGTTGTAGCTACCATTGAGGATACTGATGTCCTCTGTATGTTTTGGGGGCTTTACATTCTATAAATTATAATAAATACATAATATAAAAAGTTTCATAAGAAACAACATTTACATAGAGTATTATTGAATAAATAAAATATAATTATAAAAAGAAGTAATTGAGAAATAGATTTTTTTGTTTTCTTGACAAAATTGTGAGGGGTGTATTGGAGACTCCACCTCTGAAATCCCGGCTATGGCCCTGGTTTCATGACATTTGTTAAACAGCACAGAAACAACAGTGTCCAGTTTCTCTGATACATCAACCTGGTTTCTGTTCTTTCACTTGCAAGATTCAAGATAAGACAACTCACAGGGAAATCTCATTTTTTTTTTTTTTTTTTACTAAATTGCTCAATTTCTATTCTTTCGTAAACTGTAATTTTAGAAATGTGCTTATGATACGCATCTGTGAAACAATGACATAAAGGAATATCTCTACTTAAGGTCAAATGCGATTCAGCAACAGGCAGACAAGACAGCTAAAAAAGAACATTTTCACTACCTTTGCTTAGAGAGAAATGAAGCAGGGGCAAGGAAATGCTTAAAGTGACACCAAAGCTGGGCCTTGGCAAGCGGCAAGCTAAGCCTAAATGCCTGACTAACAGGCGACAGATAGAGTTGCACACTGCTTACTCTGAGTCAACACTCTGCAATCTCAACTGGGCTCTCTGCTTGCACCTGCCTCACATAAACACACTCCTACACACAGTCAAATTTACTATGTGCATTGTGTGTGTGGCATGAGTATGAGTGCTGTAGGTTATGATTTGTGAGCGTGCGTGAGTAAATGTTGGGCCTTATTTGGACACAGAATGAATCACATAATGTCTCACTATGACAGAATTAAAACAAAGACTGCAGGGAAAACAGTGAGATAAAATGACTGCAAAGCAATCTACACATCTAACTCATGATTAGGGATCACTCATGTCCTGCTTAATCTTTATACTCCAGATTTGCATTTCACCTTACTCTCAGTGTGACATATTGTAGGCCTTTATGGATTGAGTAAACCATAAAGAGAGACAACGGGGTAATACTGCGTCTGACATCCACTTCTGTTCTCCTGTGTCTTCCTTTCGTTTTTCAAAATAAGTGCTTGTTATTTTGGCAACTATAAATTATCTGGTCAAATCTTCAGCTTGGAATTCCATTTCCACTGAAAACTAGGTGACATGTTTTGCTTCAACACACCAGAGGCCTTTGGCATATGATAATACCTTGTCTCGCACTGGTACAATGTACCTCCTCCATAGGAGTGTAAACTAAATGCTGGCTTTGTCTGATGGTGTCCCAGCTCACAGACTTAAGCTGCGGTGTAACTGGATCAGATCAAACAGGGAGGGTGACAGTTGTGTTGCATTTACTCAAACTGCCCAAAAAGAGACAGAATCAAGGAAAACACTGGCTTTAAATTTGGCTTTGAAAGGAAGAATAATTGGCAAAAAAATAAACAATTTGGCAGGATTGGAGGCAGCTTTTTACATGTTTCTCAAATTATTTTCAAAATGAATCCTCAGTGTATTCATTGTAGAAATATTTCTGCCGTGTTACTTCAGCAGTCTTCCTCCAGGTCCCAGAAGAATTATTTATGAAAGCGCTGGCTTCCCTCTGCCCCCTCTAAATTCAGTGCAGTCAGACTCAAACCAACCCATAACAGGAACATCACTGGTAATGTATTATAGAAAAGATTAAGAACTAGCCTGCGGTAGCGAGTACCCACTGCAGGTTGGCAGACTTTCTACATTGACATGCCTGCCCGGTTCTGTTGAAGGTGCAGTAAGCCTTGAAAACAGCAGGGGCCCCTATTACTGTTGCTAGCGTGGCTTAATGTTTAAGCACACAGGCCGCATTCCAGAAGGAGTGAACCAGTCAATAGTTGGATTGATTATCATGACAAATCTGCCTCCTTCTTGTGTGACAATGTATATTCAAATTCAGTGACGTTTAACAGCAAACAAATTGATGAGGAAAATGGCAGAGATTGCATGATTCTACCCAAACAACATTACTTGCTGGTGAAGGTTAATATTTTATACTCTTTTGCTGTTGCTGTTTCAGTATGAATAATTCTAAACACAACTGGTGATTTTATATCCAAGGACTGTTTCCTAGCCTCTGATTGAAATATCGTTATAAATTGACCTTCAGCCATATTACATTAATTGTACTCATCTTTGTGCTTCTCTTTTAGGTACCACCCTTTCAATCGCCTGGAACACTTTGTGTCAGGTTGGCAAGTGCACTTTTGCCGGTTGTGCACAAGCATAAGCTAAGAAGAAAGAGCAGACTTTTTGCCAATTTTTGCCTGCTCTGTGTCTGTCTATACCTCAGTGACAAGCTGTGTGACAAAAAGTAACACTTACCAGAGCAGATATTTGTACCTGTTGATATGGAGGAGCATTTCACTGAGGGATCAAAATCTCTCTATGTGGCTCCTTCACTAATGTCCCAGCAGCAGCTTTGAATACAGGACACAATATATTGCGTTCCATATTAACAGACAATAGGGAGCACTTGCTTTGATAGGGGATGGTGGATAAGCTATAAGAGCCAGTGTGAGCTGAGAGTCTTTAAACGAGGAAAGAAGCAGCGGGGTATAGTCCTGCTCTAGCATGGATACTGTCTGCAGTTCAAAGGTCAAGCAATCCAGCTGGCCATGACATCAAGTCTGTAGAAGTTCTGATCCTGTCCGCTCTACTATGACACACATCAACGTGTTTGGTTGGACTCTCATCAGTCGTCGAAGGCGATTTGTGGTGCTGGTAGACTGGACGATGAGTGAGGACAGGAGAAATGTTTGTGTGTGCACATGTGCGGTGGTGTAGTTGGGAGGGGTGGGATTTGGAGGTGGGGGGTGGACAAGTGAGTGTCGTTGATGGCACTGTGGTCCTCAGAGCGTCCATCTGTGAAACAGAGTGGGAGGAGAATTAGACTGTGTCGCTGGGCAAGCAACCCCACAAGCAGGCAGCCCCAACTTTAATTTTAAGGGAAGTGGGAAAACAGAGGTGTCGAGTTCAGAGCTCATACATGGCCCACACAAAAGCAATTTTAGTCTTAAAAACACTGAGGATGAAAATGAAAATCTGCAGATTTTCAACAATGCTTCCTAATTTTTGGTTTAACTTTCTTTGGCATATGTAATTAGTATCAGCTTGAGGACACTTCTTGGCAAAGAAAGAATGAAATATTCAGTGTCTGCTTCTCTGGCAACATACATTTTACATGATGTTTTAGTTATTTCATCATGAATACCTTGCGATATTGCAGAAGTGCAGAAGGTGAAATACAACAAGATACAGCTAACAGAACACTCTTCCTTATCAGTAATCAAAACCAGGGTTTCTTTAGCTATCTGAAGGTTACAGTACATTTTCTCCATCACATCTATGATTAATTTCACCTCCTTTTAGCAGTACTAACGGTGCATGGGGCTTGATTTCCATCTTTGGTCGTTATTAATTACTCTAATTCAGAGCACTCGCCTCATGTTACCACAACTTGAATTGGCCTTCAATTGCTCTTGAATAGAATTTCATTTAATTAACACCTCGAGGAGTGCATCATTAAATTTGTATTAATGTGCTGAATAAATCCTTTGTCAGGAACGACTTCCCATTTCTATTCTGAAGCTTGTGGAGGTATTCTGTCAGTCAAAGTAAAGCAACAAGTAATCTTTCACGTTGCTGCACATTCTGAAGCAATGTGCCGGCTCCTGAGGAAATATACATGTGTAAATTTTAGAAAATGTATGTGTTAACTAAATGGCAAGAAATGTATAAAAAGAATTAAACAAATGCACATGCATGATATCAATTATTTTGTCATTCAGAATAATTTATTTCATAAACTAATACCATATAAACCTATATATATTATAAACCTACAATATTTTAATGTAATAAACATGAATGATGGTGTGTGTGTGTGCGTGTATGTGTGTGTTCAGGAGAAATTCTGGCATATCCCCCTCCATACCCAGATGTATTAATGTCTTCTTTAAAGGTGTGCTTGATCACTTCGTCTATGTAAAATGGGCTTCAGATCGTGTCATCTCCTGGTTCATTAACCCCTTCAAGAAGGAGTCTATGCTCCTTTCAAACATATCACTTGCACACCCTCTTTGATGGTGGATTTAAGGCTTGGGAACATGTATTCACATTCTGTTTGGGTTATAATAATTAAGCTGCTGCTTGTTTGACCTCTTCAGTACTGTCTGTGGGAGGACGAACTGCGTCTTCCCTTGAATCAAACATCCAATTGTGAAATTCTGATGAAGTGACCAGCTATATTGTGCGACTTAAAAAATATTATGCCACACTGGTCAAAACATAAATAAATGCCATAATTTTGCAAATTTAAGAAATGTTAAGGTTCAGAAAGAATAGTCAACTACTCATTAAAGAACCCTTGTGGAAGTAAAGTCGATGATTTTAAAGAGTTTATAGATATACACTGGGGACTGAGAGACAATTGAGACATCAAAACTGACTGATTATTTGATGGGTACCCTACAGTGGATTCCAAAATGTCACTGAATAAATCTGTACTAAAATACAGAGTGCACACAACTGCATGTAAGTGCTACTGAGAGCACAGTGGGGTGAACCCACCTCATTTGTTTTGATTGCGGATTCGCAGACACCTCCTCTTCAGCGGTGGCTCCAGCTCAGGGCTCCCAGCTGCTGATAAAGGTGCACTGATGGAGCAGGACAGGATGGCCGTCTTGTCAGCGCCGGGCTTTGGCACAGGCTGGATGACCACACAGCCTCCGGTCGACAGCAGCGGCAGGGCATAGGCGTGCTCACCATCCTCCAAGTTAGAGTCAGGGTCTGGCTTACCCTCAACTGCGTCTGCCATCTCATCTTGCACTGGGCCCCGTTTCCCTGTCTCCCAATCGCGAACCGAGCAATTGTTCTCTTTCAGTGCCTCACGCTCCAGCTCACCATTGGCTGGCTGCTCCTCTGCCTCTCCTTCTCCTGCAACACTGTCTCCTCTTCGGTCAGGACAAGTCTCAAAGGCAGAGGTGAGAAGCGAATGCCATCCCGTACCATTGACTATGACGTTACATGGGGCAACAGGGTTAGTTTGAAACTGGGGCAGGGGTTGGGGCTGGGTCTGTGCTGTGCTGGGCAAGGGTGGTGGGGTAACAGCGGAGATACAGGGATGTAGCTGGTTCACTGGAGGATCAGCATTGTGAGAAGGGCTGCTGTTGCTGGAGGGTGGGCCTGATGATTCCAGTGTGTTTGGGAGTGTGGCCCCTTCCAGCTCTGTAGCACTAAGGAGGCCTTGTAAGGGAGCCCCTTCCCCCCCATTATGACTACCTTTCCCTTCTCTCCCCAGCCCAGCAACTGGTGGAGATCTTGGTTCAGCTTCTGCCTCTACTTTGACCTGGGCCCCAGGTAGCATCCTCTGAATTACCTGCTGTTGACATGGCCTCTGGCCCACAGTTAGATCAATCACCCCATCCATCAGTCTAGGGCCGCTGGTTAGACACAGGCTGCCCGAATTGTCCTCTGCCTTCACAGTCAAGTCCACAAGCCCTGTCCTGCGTACAGGAGAAAAATGCTCTGTACCAGTTGGCTCGACTTTCTGCTCACCCCTGTCACCTCCAGATGACCCTGGAGAGTGGGGCCCAGAACCTGAAGCTTCAGAAGACTCTCGAGCACCGCCGATGGAGCCACTTTTCTCCGACTGGTCCCTAGAAGCTTTGGGGTTGAGGGGAATCGGGATTGGGATAGGGATTGGGACTGGGAGGGGCACAATTACAGGGTAAGGGACCAAGAGAGTTGGTGGGGGTACCAATGGAGCCAAGGATGGCATGCCGAAGTTCATCATCGGGGGTAGAGGAATGCGTCCATTGGGCATCATGTTGATTGGGGGGAAAGGGGGCAGGCCTGGCATGGGGATACCAGGGTGGGGGGGCATCATGCCAGGGTTGGGATTGGATGAGGGGTGGACATGTGGGGACAGCAGGGGCCTGTGCATTGGGCTTGATCCTGGACCAATGGTCCGAGGAGGAGGCGGTGGACCAATACCAGGGATAATAGGGTTTGACAGGGGGCTATTGGGCCCTCCAGGGTGGCCAGAGGGGCGAAGATATGGTGGACGCATCTGCTGCATCATTTGATGCTCCATGAACAGCGGCAGGGGCATGGGTCCTCGGGGTGTCATTACCATGGGGGGGCTACCAGAGGGAATCCCAACAGGTGGGTGCAAAGAGGGAACAGGCGGAGGAGGAAGTGTGGGGCTCTCGTGGGGTCTAGGTGTGGGTATCTTGGCTGATGAGGAGGAGGAAGGGGAGCAGACAGCATGAGTGTCTGAGGGTGAGTTTGCAGAAGAACTTGAAGGGGCCAATGCAGAAGTGGTGGAAGGCCCCCCTGGTGAGGGAGCTTTACGCCGTAGGTCCGATAAAGGTGTTCCCCATGATTCAGGAGTGAGCAGCTGTACCCCTCCACTGCACTCCAGTTTACCCTCCCCACCAGCCCCATGTCCTGGGTTACACAGTGCTCCAGGCAGCGCAGCCTGGGTCTCCTTGTAAAAAATGTCCATCTTATATTGGTTCAGGCATTTGGCACTGCAGAACTGCAGCCTCCGCTCACCAGCACCAAAGTCCAGGTACTCCTTAGTGTGGCGAATATGTTTGCACCAGTCACACACCTGCAACAGAAAACACAAACAGTACACACGCTGCATCAGCACCTGTCACCCTGCATACAAAAGTCTACTAATTTGTTCTTGATGAAATATAACACAATCTTCTCTAAAGTGCCCTGAAAGCAGAAGCTCAGCCTCCATACCATCTGGAGATACACATTTAAAAAAGATTCTTTTAAGGAAACTAATTCTGTCTCTAAATACTTCTGTCAAGAGCAGACACTTAACTTTGAAGTTTGTATAACTGCACTTGTCTCTGTGTATTTGATTTATTTCATGTAGGTGTATGTTTGTGCACATCTTAATTGATGTGTTTTCAATTAACATGGTAAATGTGCACCTGATGGCATTCTACTGCTAAGTGCTATTGAGGTGACTTTGTCTTTAATTTTCTGTCCTAACAAGGAATTTCCATTTACACCTTCTGTTGGCAATAAAGACACTCTCAGTCTCATTTAAGCACAGATCCCTGGGATACTGACGAGACTGGCGCCACAAGCAAAAGAAGACAAAAAGATTATTCACAAAAAATGGCCCTCCACACTTGGTTTGCCTTGCCAACAAGGACACATAGTTAAGCCAGATAAAATGCAAGAAATACACAGTATAATGTTATCCTAAAGAAATGATGAATACTAAATTACATGGAAAGTTTCAGCTTTCAAGCAATTTTACTCCCATTTTGCTGCTCACCAGATCAGTAATGATCTGAGAAGGCTTTTTGACTGGTTAATTCATTTACTTTAATCTCTGTCAGGTTTCAATCACGTGATTGTCGCAATACTTATTGCAGAAGTCTGTAATTTTGCCATTTTAGTTCTGAAGTTCACAAAAAAAGTATAACCTGAAATTTTCTAATTTCTGTGGACGACTGGCTGAGCATACACGATATGACAATTTGGTGACCACTCCAGTGCTGATTATAACTGAATATGCTTTACTGATGTAATGGTCCAATATTGTAGAAAGTTAAATGCGCAATATGTAGGAATTAGCCACCAGTAAAATTCATGCTCAAAACAAATAGGGCCTGCATATCATCAGTTTACATCTAACTGCTGCTTACTGTAGCTCAGTTAGCTGTGCAGCTAGCGGTTTGGACTTGGAGACCAGGGTAGAGTTAGTGTTTGGACTGAAACAGGCCAGGGATAGCTGGTTAGCATGCCAACTTCAGCAGATATCTCTATAACACAACATATAGACATTATAATGTCAAAACGGCTAATTCCTCACATTCTGTTTATCATTTTAGATGTTCATAGAGCAGTTCTAGGTGCTAGATGAATATTCCAGAATATCAAAATGCTCAATCCATGGAGAAATATACACAGCCTATATTAGAAACTGTAACTTTAAACGAGCTGTCAGGACATCTGTTATGTTGTGATAGCATAACTATACTGATACCGCCCTCAGCCATGACTCCAGCATGGCCATGGTTGCAAAAACACCTGTGTACGGTGGCTTTGCCTGTTCAGGATCTTGAGAGCTGACTAATCTGCTGGGCTGGGCTTTTTGGGAGGGAGTTCCTTAAACAGACAGGCACTTGTGTATGAATAGAGGTGCTGCAGCAATGGCCTGGTATGAGAAAAATAACTGATTTATTTTTTTTATACAAAGCATGTAAACATTTTCTAGTAGACACCCAAAATAAACATCTGACCCTTAAAATGAGCTTAATATGGGACCTTTAAAACCTAAATCATAATTGTGAGGTTTCAGTGTCAATCAAAATCAAAGGGCATGTGTTTCTCTTAGACTGTCTAACCAAGGATCTCTCTCAGTACTGCCATTTATGCAGTAATGGAACATATATGGTACACCTGCACATTGTCTTTAAGAGGACAGTCTACATACCATATTATGTTAAAAAAAAATAATGTAAAAAAGCATTGTTTGTCAAACATAAAGCTGCCATTTTAGACCAATGTTCAACAATGTTGCAAATCTATTAATCCACTGGCAGTAGCTTCAAAAGACCAAAATACAATACATCCATGGCTTCAATCTTTTTGTGACCCGGCACACCAACATAATGTTTCTCTCTTTCTCCAAAAAATATATGTAGTGACTATGAATAAAGTGCTAGTATGAGATCTGGACAACACGAACATCTAACAATATACCACCCCAAAATTCTTCTTGAAAAACTGCAATAGAACCGTGAACACTCTTCAAACCAAACTTGAGTTTGGCTTTACACACTAGAGCCCCGGCAATACTGAGAGTACATTATAAATGCATTCATTTTTACTGTTCTATTCCTAATGTATACTGATATCCAATCATTTTACAATAAATTGTCACTGCTCTTGTTTGTTTGATGGCTAGAGGCAGCAGTAGACGTTTTCTTCACACTTCCAATATCATACTGTAATTCTGAAGAAATGCTTTTTTTTTTTAAACTAATCCAAATCAGTCATTGTTCTTTATGTATTACTTTGGCTATTAGAATTATAAGATCGCTTTTAGATAAACTTTTTTACTCATAAAATGTCTAATCATATGTTGTGCTTTGACGCAGGATCCCTTCTGGGTGCAGAGACTAAACCAGAACTAGGTCCACACGTGAGGAGGCTAAACTGAAAACTTGTCCCTCTTACTCACTGCAGTGGCAACGATCCCAAAACACCCTGCCGCACTGTTTCATCACCGTTGTACACCTTTCCAGCACAAAAAGTGCACATTTTTCTTTGGGAAGAAAATGAATGTGACCCTGGTAGAGCAGATAGCAGTGGGCGAGCCCTGAACACGGCGTTACTCGTCAGGCCACACACAGCTCACTCTGTCAGCTCTGGGAGGAGTGGCAGGTCCTCGCTGGAGATAATTAAGGCATTAATCAGTTGTCAGACCCCTCAACGACATCCATCCATCACACAGACCCTTAAGCCCCCCAGCTGAATGTTAATAAGTTGAGGGATGCGAACCGGAAGGTGGACAAACTCCTTTTGCACGCTGCATAGCAACATTAGTTTATTTGGCAGGATCCTGTCTGGCAGCAGCTGAAAGACAGCGGACTCACATGGGCTGTTTGGGCAGATGCACTGTAGCACTGGCCAGGATTTCAAAAGAATGCATTGCATGCTGTCCTGCAGCTGGTACACATGTAAAACATCAGGTTCTCTGCATAGATCATGTGTTTTACATCAGATCGTTCGCTGCAAGGTGGAATGAATCAAGCAGAAGCATCTTTCAAAAGGTATAAAAGTTTTAAAAGACGGATTGTACTTCTGCATTTGTAATAAGTCCAAAGTCATTATGCAGTGAACTCAGGAGGGATAACATGCCCAAATGTAATGCAGGTGGAATTTCTGAAACAAGCATATGAACATAGCTCGGGACAAGCAGCTAGAGAGCATGAGGATCCACAGCAAGAACAGATCAGAGGCTGCTATCCTTAACCAGTACGCTGGTGGTGCTCAGATGTCATTCCCCTGAATTCTACACGTTTTAACTGCCCATTTAGTCCTGGCTAATTCAATGAGCCATGACTGAGTAAAAGTCAAAAAGGTGCTCTGGCAAGTTGAGCTTGATAATGGTAGGCCCAGGATATTCTAAATAATAAATGTGCTGAAATTTTCCTCGACTCAGAAAGACAGATGGAGAGCACTTAACGACTTTCTGCACTGTGAGTGAAATTTGCGCATTACGCTAATGGAGTTGTGCTTTTTTTTCCCACCGCTCTGCCTCTCGCTCTATCCCCACTCTGTACACAGATGTTTGCAGTTGAATGTAATTATGGTCATTTATTTCCATCGTGGCCAACGAACCAGTCCTGGTGGTGCAGTTTAACCGTTTGCATTACAACAATTATCATGCTTCCAAACAAGAGCAATCACCTTAGCGGTCATTATTTTCATCCCCCTCTCGCCCTCTGACCCAGTGACATTTAAAAATCCCAAGATCAGGCAACCGCTCATCTTGGTGTGCAATTTGTTTACATTAACAAGTTAGGTGAGGTGTCTCTTCATTCTCAGGGGTTAAGGGATTGGATGAAGAGTATAAAATTGATGCAGCCACAGAGATGAAGGAGTAGGTTGTGGACCAACAGGTTGCAGAGGAAGATGAGGAAATTTCAGCCAGTGGAGAAGAGAAAAAGAGATTGCAGAGGATTTAGATAATGAAGAGGAGGAAGAGGAGGAGGCTACAGAAGGTTAAGAGGCTGGATGGATTGAGACGTTGCAGAGATTGTAAGGTTTCATTAGAGGCTGAAGTGGTTTTATATGGAGGAAGAAGAGGTTTCTAAGAATGAAGAGGGTTAAGCAGTTAAAGTGCATAAAGGGACAGGCTTGTATATCCCCCTGTTAAGGTCGATATGTGATGCTTTTGACACTTCTCGGATTGCCAGTATAATCACACAGTGCAAAACACAAGGATTAAACCCACCAAAATTAACCAGGTGCTTGAAGCAGGCCGCTCTCTTGGTTTTCGGTTAAGTCATCCCTCACTCCAAACAATCTGCAGCAAAGTATCCACTCCTCACGATTTAAGTCGGCGATGTGAAGAAAGCAAACAGAAACACAGTGCTTGCTGCATTGTGGATTCAGTCCAAAAACTAGATTATGTAGCAAGAGACTGCTATCATAAAGCACCTGGTCCACTGGAGAAAGAAAACAGAGTAGAGCTTCCACTAAAGTTTACACAAGAAAATTAAACTCTGGCATTGCTTAACAGACCATCTGCAACATGTGGACGCGTTACTATGATTCGCCAAAATATTAGCTTACACTGGCCTCATTTATTGAAATATCTATCATGATGGTTATGATTACCTGGCTTGCAAAAGGGGACTCATATCTGGCTCACATCCTTACTGTTTTACTGTGTAATGCCTACACTGTGTGCTTGACTTCTCGATTCAGCCCAGTCACTCGGATAAAATGTTGACACGTATGTGTGATATTGTATGTTTCATAGGCTGCGTAACATACTGACATTTCAACAAGCATGTCATATCATGATCACATTACATGTCTGACTGTCATGTCAGTCTGGAGTTGGATGGACGGTGTTGGAGTTGACAAGGCTGTGTGTCACACCACATTTGTACATACAATATTTTTTATATCTTTAATGGGAAGTCACGTTATGTCATGTTTGTTGAGTCCAAAATGGGTATTTTATGACAAATCCCGATGTTTTCCTAACCCTAACCAAGTGTTTTTTGTGCCAAAACCTAACCAGAACACAAGCACAGCATTTCCACAACATAAAATTGGAAAATGAACCTAAAGGAGTGTTCAACATATCCATGGTTTTGTAGAAACGTACATGGACAACATTTATTCTGCCGATTGGATTGGTTCATTAAGACCCGAATGGAGCATGAAGAGTTTGAACAGTAGCTCAAAGCCAAAGAAGACCAGCAGTACTCTCCCTGTGAGGCCTGCCTCATCACAGCCAGCCATCACTATCAGTCATTATAGATGTGACATACAAAGGCCATTCTCACTTGGCCAGGTGAAGCTCAATTGCGCTATATTTCACAGCACACACTCATGCACGCACCGTAAGTGAAATATATCCAGCTGTAAGAATGATGAGACAGACCTGGTGGATTGTGTTTGAGTGTCACTGCAGCAGACTGGACCTCTGAGACGAAACATTCTGTAGGCCTGTCTGTAGACATGTGGCTGTCTGGTGCATGTTTACTTTTTCACGTGGAACATTCGCTTAAAAGTTTGACAGATTTTGGAAAATATTTTTTTATTTCTTGCAGAGATATGGATAAGAAGATCATTACCGTTTTAATAGCTGTGAAGCTACAGTTTGTCGGCTTATTTTAGCATAAAGACCTGAAATTAGGAAGCAGCTAGCCTGTTCAAACATAACAAAATCTGCTTACCGGCACTTTTAAAGCTTCAGCAATGTATGTTTTGGCCACCATTTCTTTATTATTATGATAATTATCATTATTATTGTCATGATTGTTATTATTATTATAATTATTATCATTGTTGTTATTGCTGTTTTTATTACTATTATCATTTACGCTTATTTCTTATTTTTTGTTCATACAACTTTAACAGTTTACTGTTTAAATATGTTTGAATTATGAACTACGTATATCACCCGTCCCCCCACCCATGATTACAGTCAGAGGGTACACAACTTAAACTATGCACAGAATGGCTGCAACGTTGGAAATGTGGGATGAGGTTGCTTCTGTAATATCAGCTCTACTTAAGACATAGAACATAAAATTGTACTGGTAATGGTAGTCTAAAGTGAGATAGAAGGAGGGAAGGGGAAGATTAGGACACCAGGGGAGAGTGGGGGAAAAGGAGGGGAGGAAGGGTAGAAAAAGGGTGAACATGTAAGTGTATTGTAATTTGTTCTTTGAATTTGTAATAAAAAAAACAAAAAAAACAACTGTTCACAAAAACATAAGTAAATAAATAAATAAATAAGCTGGGGACTAACATGCATAGAAACAAGCACAAGAGGAAAGCAGAAAAAATTGAATACTGAGGCATATCAGGGATATTAAATGTTTCTTTTCCACAGTTACCAGTTGTCAACACTAGTGAATAATCTTTGTGAAAAATACACAACAATGCTCAAATTTAAAAAAAAAAAAATAGATATGTAAATCCACACTAATCAACCTATTTTTTACTATAAATGTGTTGTAATTATATTAATATAACAATTTTGATTCTTGGTGAGTTTGTATTTTTCTGATAATTCCTACAAATCCCCAACAAACTTCATGTAAAAGGAAAATGAGCAAAGCAAATGATAATGCATGAAAACAGTTTTGAAAAGCTCAACGTAAATGTTTGCAAAACTTGTGAAAAACATGAGAGCTGCTGATGCACTGTCTCTTATTTTGGGGCTGACCTGCTTCTAATGGTTGTTGTCTATTTTTACAGCAATGCCCCAAACTGAACCACTCCACTGACATGTTAGGAAGAAATGACTTGAAAATTACACACTTAGAACAAAAAAACAACATCAAAACATATTTGTGCAGTATCCATCAAGCTTAAACTCTATCTGGTGTTAAATGGTTATGGTCCTTACAAGCACATCGCTGTTTGTCTTGAAGACAAGCCTGGGCGTGTCCTGAGTAAAGCTGTGCTGGGGTAATTTCCCACCGAGGCCATCGTCGTCTCTCGCCTGGGGGGAGAAATAATGGCTGCTTTTTACGAATGGACAAAATAAACAGGTGAACAGAGGCAACAAGGAAACTCAGAAATGGAAAACAACACTGAGAAAGATGAACAGAAATGGTGACTATAAAATGGGTGAACAGTCATTGGTTTGCGGACAAACCAATCAACAGGATTCTCTGCAAAAAAAAACTGCATGTGTGAACTTGTGTGCATGCATGTGTATGGTTGAGGAGTCTGCAAGACATTTAGGTCAGACATTCAAAGTGCTGCCTACTAATACAGCAGTGCGCGTTCAATCAAACAACCCTTTATTAAGGATAAAAAGGGGAAATTTAACACATTTGAATAAAAGACTAATTTAGTTATATCATTCTACACCAACATGAATGAGTGAAAATATCTGAAGGCTCTGAAATCTGTAAAAGGCCTCTTTTAATTTGAAGAACACTACCCTGTTAAAGTGCAGTGTTCAAAGCAGGAGCCAAAGCAAAAACTCTTCAGTCATTGATTGTGTACTTATCTAATTATCTGATACCTTGTCTACAGGGCCAGCACAGCCACACAGGTGTTTTTCCTGATTCTTGCTGATAAAACTTCTGGTCATGTTGAAGCAAGGTGTAAGAAACTACATGATTTCACCAACTCTTCTTCACACTTTCTTTTTAGGAAAAGCACAGGTGTCACTTATAACATGAACGATGGCTTATTTGTGCTGAATTCAAGCAATCTCAGCAGAATGGGAACAACCGTTATCCTGACATGACTCCACTGCTGAGGTTGTAACCACACCAGATAACATTAAACAGCCTCATTAGTTATTGTAGCGGTTCATTATCACGTGAAACCAGATACAGTCAAACAGTGTACTGACCCTATATAACGTGACTGTGTCGACTACTGCTAAAACTGCCAGCATTGGTACATTGCAACAGTTTATTGATAATTGTTGCTGTTCTAACCTGAGCACTTTTACACATAATTCCAAATGGCTACCCCAGTTGCTAGTTCACAATTAAAACCAGACATAATAAAATGATATACAGCTTGTTTTTAAATAAATTAAATCAATTGAATTAGACCATTTTGGCCCTGGTCTGGTTCTGTAGTTATTTTCACTAATATCTTAGCTGTCAGAAGTTCTTGATCACTCCGGCTTGGAATAACAACTGAAAGTGACTTGGATGGCTCACTGACTCAAAGTCTGAAAGACAAGATCAAATCAATCCAATTAAGTGATAATTCCTGTATGGGTGAAACCGGAGTGTGGTCGCGCTCGCCTCTATGAACTTAGCGACGTAATATTAGCAATTGGGTCCTTCATGCAGTTAAAGGAACATATACTTCTCTGACTTTTGTCATGAATTGGAGCAATGATATAAGAAGCTAGCATCCCATTTTACTTACTTACTGATAACTGCAATGGAAAAAGTAGTACGCTTATTAGTATATCAGAGCAACCTGGGCAAGCAAACAGGGAAAGAGTTGTGACGTGAGTTATAGCTATGGTCGATGTGGAGCTTGTGCCAAAGAAGAACAATCTTCATTGCAACCTTATTTTTTAACAGTACAAATGGAGACATTCATAGGCTATTTCAGGTCTGGCTTTAATTTGTGGGGCATTTCAAAATCGAATGAATTAAATTGAATTTTAGATTGTGGATCATGTTTGCGATTCAATAGATTGTGATGTTATTTTTCTGGCCAGACAGTCCACAGTTAAAACAGGGTGGACAAAACCTCAACACAAAGAACAGAATTATTTCCCGGCTTGGTTGAATACTTCCTGGATAGTTTGATGGGTACCTTTTCTGAGAAACGGCGCTGGTTCACGCAGCAAAAACACTTCTTTGCATCCAACAACACAAATCATGAAGACACTGTCTTTGGCAGGCATAACATCCCACTGCTGGTTTTAATGGTCTTGTTGTATTTTTTGTTTAATACTCTGTAGAATACATGCCGATTAATCTAACTGTTATAGCTGTAAATAACATGAGGTACAGGTTGACTGCTAACCTGACTTAATACTATCCTAAAAATGTGCTGCTTGTTATTGACTCAATTTTCAGAGAATTTGACAGTCACATAATGTGTTAATATAAATAACAATTACATTAGGTAAACTAAGCATACATTGTAATTTGCTCAAATAGTAGTTGCTGTGAATTAAATGTCCCATGCCTTTATATTAGCGTATAAAACTCCTTTAAGTGTTTATGCCAGCTGGAAAAGGAGCCACCCTCTCCTGCACTCTGTGAGTCAGTCATTATGCGCAGTGTGAAAACTGAGGCAGTCGACGCTGTTATGCCAGGTGTGGACAATTTTGTTACAAAGAAGTTATTGGAGGAGCTTTGCCTGGCGCATTGCCAAATTGCTCCATTGTGTTTCATTAAAAATGAAATGCACTTTTATATAATACAGATCTCAGTGTGTAGAAAGTGTTTCATATCTGTTATCACTGTTTTCAGAAACGGAGCTTCAACCTCAATTAAGCATGTTCATCAGGCCGTTTGCAGCCCGTCAAGCTGACCCTTCATACTGAGCCTATGCCACCGACAGGTGAGCCAATGGCCTGAGCAGCTCTCTTTCATATCATGTTCCCTTTAAATTGCTTGCTGCAACCTTTGATTTGTCATGGGTAATTTGGCCTTCAGCTCTGTTCATCTCTCGATGATACCAAAGGGCAATTCTGGTGTATATTTTACATTTTTTGTCCAAAGACTGATTGAGTTTGCCTCTCGTTCCATCTGCTTCCCTCACCTCCAGGTAGGGTTTCCCATTCCAAGCACGACATAAATCAAATACTGCTGTCTTGTGAAGAGCACTGTTATTTCTACAGAAGAGGTTACAGTTAAAAGAGTCTGACAGAAACATTGTTCAGCACTGACATTTTACTATTTAGATTTTTTTTTTGAACTTTTGTTACAAGGTTGCAGGAAACAAAACCAGAGATTATTGGGTCACGGTTATTTAGAAGCTGTCAGCGCACTAAATGAACAGTCGGCGCAGGCTGATCCATTTCAACTATGTTCTATCCCTCACACGCACAAACACTCACATGTGCGCCATGTCAGACATACTGAAAGACAGGTAGACACACATGAACACATGCATGAATCTGGGCAGGCATTTGAGGACACGCACACACTCATACAAACACACACACACACACACACACACACACATACACACACAAAGATGCACCATTGTGCTATTATTCTGTCTCCAGTTTGTGCTCTGACCCTCTGGCCCTGCGCCAGTTCATTTGCATATTGTACTAATGAGGTGTTGGCACTGTGAACGAGGCGTGAGGCGCACACAGGGAGCCACACACAGATAAAGGAGATGGGATTAAGAGATAGATAGATAGATAGATAGATAGATAGATAGATAGATTTTATCATTGCATAGTAAACACAACCACATTTTACAAATTAAATACTGAATATTAAAAAAATAAATATATATAAAAATCATCACTTTGCCTTAGCACTCTGGGGAATTGCAGTTTTAGTGCCAGTTGTGTTACTTTGTTTAAAGGTGTTTTTTTTTTTCTTATTGCCGCTCCATCATGCCAGCAAACTGCATCTGCCACCCAGCTGAAGTTCCTTATAAGAACGACAGAGCAGGACATCGGCCGCTGAGCTCCCCTTTGGCGGCTCTACCGTCCTGAGGGGACGTCACACCAGCTGCCACCGCGCTAGCTTCCATCTGGGCACAGATACGTGTCCAGGTGTGTGTGCCCGTCACCTGCCAAAAGAGCTGCATCTTCCCAAAGAAAGATTCTCGCAGGCAGGCTTTCCAAATCCAAAGACAAACACAGACGAGCGTGGCAGAGCTCAACCCAAATCCTGAAATAAAGGTGCAGGCCTGGCACCACGCATACAACAGGCAAAAAAAACCTACATTTCCAAAATAAAAGACAAGGCTGTCTCTACTTTTCCTGTTTTGAAAAGCCATCCCAACACCAGTTTAATTCTGTTTGCAGGAGAGATTTTCGAAAAACATGCTAAAGAATATTTTAAGATTACCAAGGCCATGATCTTTGTACTTCAATTTTGTGCGTGTACACACAAAACCTATGGGATGTCTGGTAAGAGTACCAGAACTTTATGCACCAATATAAGTGTGATTGAAAAATGAATTGTGCTGCTTTGGAGAATTTCTGAACTGTATTTACAACGACATATAGATCTAAATTTGTTTTTAATTGAAAGAAGAATGAGGCGGACCAAATTCCTCGTACTAAATGCCTTTTTTTAGCAAATGCTATTCTCACTGTAAGTCACTGTGGAATAACATCTACTTGGCATATTGAATTTTGATTTGCCAAATTGTTCCTGGAACTTCACAAGGTTGCAAAGAGTATTTTCATGCTTAAGGTCATCATCACAACACAACTGAAATATGGAATTTGAGCTTGCAAATTCAAAAATGAAGCACATTCTTCACTGCACTTTATGCACCAGTCTTGTTGATCACACCAATAAGTTTGACAAAAGACACAAAGGCATGCAAGCTCTACTTTTACAATCTCAACGCCTAGTTAGCCGGAGTTACTTTTGTCTTTATTTGAGCTGGATGGCTGGCAGCTATGAGATAATCACCTTCCTCTCTGTGCCCTGAAGCTGTGTCAGGCAGGCCTCAAGGCTTCCTAACCAGCGGTGCGCCTGAGCTGCAATATGCAGACACATTACACACTTCATCACACACTCAAAATTTCCACAAGCAGCTACATTCATGCATATACAAGCCAGAGTTACACACACACACATGTACACACGTCTTTTCTCTTATTCATTTTGCGTGCGAGCCCTCCTCAGCAGCCAATGGAGATGCAAACTAAATTGTCGAGTGTTCAGGAGCAGGGCGGCAACCACGGGGCTGTGTGTGTGTGTGTGTGTGTGTGTGTGTGTGTATGTGTGTGTGTGCGCGTGTGTGTGCGCGTGTGTGCGTGCGTGTGTGTGTGCATGTGTGTTTGAGGTGATGTGACATTTCTGGGCTGACATGAAGCGACAGTCTGCCCCCTCGCGCCTGGAGGGAGCTCCCAGGGAAAGACACTGATGGAGGTCTGGGGTCTCCGGGGGGGAATTTCATGGTGTGAACAAAAAGCCCTGCGCTGCGGCAGAAAAGACCTGTAAAACACAAGTTGGAGTCTCCTCACTACCTGCTTCATGCTTTATTGAATGTTGTGGAGGCAGAAGTCATGGTTCACATCTTTATTCGCATGATGTCTAAAGATATGTAAAGATAATTATAGTCTATGAATAAAATAACAATACGATCCTTGAGTGTTTCTGGTTGTTTTACATTTTTTCAGGAAAAATATGATAAATCAACCTATTATGACACATGATGAGCCTAATTTTAACTCCTTTTCAACTGGATTTTGAATGAGTCTTTTTTCTATCTGCTTTCAAACACAACATACCAGTATACGGCAATGAGCAACATCTCATCACGATCAGTGTTGCAGCAACAAACTTCTGCATGCAGCATTTGAAACCCAACCCTGGATGACATGTGGACGACATGTTGTTAGGCTGACTGACTCGATGAGAAAGCAAAGCATCGTCTACCCTACACCTATCTACCGCTGTGCCTCTCCCTAACAGAGGGTAATTCATCACTGCTAATTGCCTAAGTTAATCTTGGCACTGTGTCCAATGAGCAAGCATGTTTATCGGTGTTATGCGTGGGTGTAAAGAGCGAGAGAACGAACGGCTGCGTATAAAAGCGTGACAGTTGAGCAGCTTCTACCTACAGCTGAAAGCAAAGCTCCACCCTAAAATTAAATTTCATTCACTTTAATCCTTCAAACTGTCTAAGATCGTAGCTGTTGAACATGTAAATTCTCACAGAACTCTCCCTACAGTTGGGATCTTTCTGCTCAAACTGTTTTGCAAACCAGCAATACATGATAAGTTGCAGTGCATTGCAAAAAGCTCCAAGCTATGTCTCTGAATCAATAGTGGCCAGTTAAAAGGAGAATGAGAGTGAGCAGGCAGGGTGAGGTGACAGACAGAATAATTGAGTAGAGTGAGCGGTGAGGAAGCAGCACCTTCCATACAAACTAATCCTGAAGCTTAAGGCATACAGTAAACAGGCACATAAGTGATTAGCCCGAGTTAAACTATCAATCATCTTCCACCACACACAAACACACACTTCATAATATACTGTAGGGTTATGCAGAGATGTGAGAAAGTAGCAACCATAGTCACCCTAGGAGGGGATTGGGTTTCATAGATGAGGCAGCTGAAGATATTTCATGCAACATAATGCCAGAGCATTACCCCC
>OMLP01002448.1:0-10374 GCA_900302685.1 Spondyliosoma cantharus | reverse complement strand
GGGTGGTGGGTTGGTACTGGGCTTTAAGTGGGACCACACCATCTGTTTCCCCGCCTAGGCAGGGCCAGCGGGGACTCCTCTTGGGCGATGCCAAGGCGGCTCGCTCCCTCCGCCGGGGCGTACCAACCTCCTGTGCCACAGCAGACGTAAGGGATAATGAAGCCCTCTGTCTGGCCAAGGAACGCGGACATTTCCTCAGAGAGTTGATGGGGTTATATTGACACTTGGGCAGGTGGAGGAAAACAAGGTGTACAGCAGGTAGCTAGCTCATTAGTCGCCTGTCCCTGCCTGGTTCGGAGGCTTTAAGGCCATCGCAAAGACAGAAAGTTTCCATGTTGCATAAACATTCAGTTTCTTGTTAAGTGCTAGAGAATCAGCAAGTAGGTTTAAACTTTCTGTTCAGTTTTATCTGTCTGGAGAACAGCTGTGGATGAAATCTCTGCCAGTTCTTCTACTTTGGGCGAATATGTCAGCGATCTGCGATGGGCAGAAAGTGACCTTGATCTTTCAGGAAATTTAAAACGTTTTAATGTATTAACATCTGAAACTGTATGTACTTGCTCTGGAGGTCGACTTTTTTGTGCATTTAAGTATATTTTGAAACAGTTTTTTGCTGCCAGTTATTCTTTTTGAGTTTTTTTTTTTTTTTTCCAAAAGAGGACTTGTATGAGCCTAAACTACTTTTCAGTTCGTCTACTATCTACTTTTCAAAAAGGTGCCGTGCTCCCTACCTGCAGGGGGCTTGATCAGTGGCGGGGGGATCATGGGGACTATGATGGGCAGGTTGCCATGTTCCTTGGTGCTGGGCGTGGAGGTGGACGGTGTGGTGGAGGGCTCTGTGACTCCGTTCCTGGAGGCTGGCAAAGACTGGGAGCTGTTGGCTCGATCTGGAGAGCCTTCGCCGCTGTCTGCTGAAGGTTGGATTTTTGGCAACAAGTTTTCTAGACAGGGGAAATTGAGCAAAATGAAACGTTACTGAACAACTGATGAGATGCTGTGGCACTCACCACAAATCCTGTCAGAATGTGAGAGCCGAGTATGACTAAAGTCTGACACAAAGGGGCAATTTTTTGTGATGAAGCGTGTCTGTTTTTTAAGGTGGGCATGCAAAGGTTTAAATTTAGAGCCCCAAATTATTAGGTACACAAACAGCAACAATAAAGGTTAAAGCTGCAGTTATTAATGTTCCTACGTTAGCAGTGAATCAAATGAACAAATCTAACGGGGTCCCTCAAGGTCACAAATCCATAGAGAATTATCATCCAATACTGCACTGCCCATCAGAAAAAAAACCGAATAAACTGACAATAGATAGATAGATAGACTACCTTTCAAAGGTAGACTGACAAAGTTAGGGACTGTCTGGTGAGCATTAGAAGCTGATGAGTTGGATATTTCCTTCAGGACTTGGGCCAAATCCAATAAACCCCTCGCCCCTACCATACCCTAGCCCTCTGTTTCTGCCTAGAAGTTCAGGGATCCCAATACCTTTTGGGATGGACGGGTAGGGTGTGTTGGGTCCACATGGCCCTCCAAACTGAGGTCTTTGAGAACTCTCTATCGTTTCAATGTATTGAGGTCATTATCATTATAACAAGCATAAAACAATCGCTAATGCTTTGTTACATTATTACTGCTGATTTGTGCACGACAATCCTGCATTTTGACATTTTTCAATGTTTCTTTTATGGCCCTAAAAATCACCTAATATGCTTTGGCAAAACTGTTAATAATGGTAACCAGCGTTGGCAGTAACACACTAGTACGTGTAACAATAATATATCATTTTAAGCAGTAATATAACGGGATTCTAATAGGATTTCAGTAACATTACTTCAGTTGCTATATCCAGTAACCCCTTATCACCTAATTGAATCACTTCCACCAGGGCACCACCGGAAAATATATCACCTGAGGAAGAAGAATGCTGGCAAAAATGCTGAAATGGCTGCTGATTCAGAATCTACAGTTTTAATTGGGTGTACTCACATCACAAAGGACGAGATTGAGATGGGCGCAACCGATGTACTGGCAAGCCGAGGGAACTCCCGACAGCGAGAAATCAAACATGTTTTCAAGTATTCATAGTTTGGCAGACTTTGATCATTTGTCTGCCTTGTTTATTTAAAAAGAAAAAAGGGTTTAGGCTTTAATGGTTTTTGGAGCAGGGAAATATGTGACATTGAAAATACAACAGAAAGTATGAGGCCCTAAACTTATACAACTTTGGCAGAGAGTGAAAGTAAGTGATGAGTTCATGGGGGGGAGTGCCTACTTGTAATTAAAAGCTGTTTCAGAAATTAGGTATTTAAGGCCTTTAACACAATTATAATTAAGAGGTGTCACAATCATGTTTAACATAATGGATTAGCCATCATTTCATGATCCATTCATGAGCACTTAATATTTCTACTAATTTCATTACCTTTTCATGCAGCACATGGTGGATAATGAAGCAATCGAAAGTGATGACTGCCGGGCCAGCCAGGCAAAAAATCCATGCATTTTTAAATAAAAATAAATAAATAAATAGTGTACTGTGTGTTAGAGTTCCATACCTTTGAGGACAGAGATGTGCTGCGGCGTCTCCCCTATGTCCAGGTTGTCAGAGTCTCTCAGCTCCACCTTGTCATAACCGTACCAGCCCAGCAGCTCGTTCATGGTGTTCTCTGCAAAACTCTGCGAAACAAACAGTTGGCAAAAGCTGAAACTATCATATAAAATATACTTGTTATTCAAGCAAACATCCCAAACATTTGGAAACTATAAATGGGATTTGAGGTCACTTGTTATAAAAGCACATACAACAATCTGTTACTTTTACTTTTACAATATGTTACTGCATTTGCTGTGCTTCTCCTGAGACCTTGACTTTAAGACTGGCTCCTTAGATTTGTCTACAAGACCACATTTCTTCAACTAATTATCCAAACACATTGCCATGCGCCTTAATATCTAAAGCTGCTTCCTGAGAAAACCACTATGTATTTTATTTATAAGTGCAGGTCAACCTAATTGGGGCCAGCTCTGTCCAAATGCTGTCTTGTGTGTACCCAGACAAACTAATGGCCCCTAACACAGCACAATAAAAGAGGAGGATGTTAGTAGAGTGTAATAAAACCTCTGAAGGAATCGTATCACAGTACACTGACCAGCACAGAGATCTGATCATAATACAGTACAATAGAAAGCCACAGCACAGTAAAGAAGATACAGTGAGATGAGGGTTTGACTCATGAGGCTTTGATTCTTTTACAGATATTCCCACATATTTCCTACAAAGTGGCACAGGGGTTAAAAGGGCCAGAGGGACCCCCTAATTTATGGGGCCCAAAGCTGAGGAACCCAACAACAACATCTCAACGGTTGTAATTTTTGTGTGTCAGGGCTGTTTTATTGAGCTATTCTGTTGTTTAGTGAAAACAGATATTCTACTTATTTATAACGATTGATATGGATATATCTGCTTAATGGTGTTATTCATAGCTGTCATTCTCAGTGGGCCTTGACCCCCAAAAAGAAGCAAGAATAAACCTCAAATTCAGACACAGAAACAGAAAAGCACTTCCTCCATAACAGCCTCTCACAACACGGTCAATAAACACCGTACCTAAAACACAAACATCACCCTGCTAATGCACACGGGCCATCATCACCTCTCAGCTGGAACATTCGGTGAAGCGTCTATTCACTGAACCCTAAACTATGGTAAACGGTTCTGCTATCATTGGACTCCAAAACATAGATGAAAATGTTCTTTCTGGAAACCGACTACAGCATCAACTGAGGATGAATCAGCTGTAATTATTTGGTGTGTGTGAAAAAATATTAGTCACAGGTCACTAAACTATCGGCTTACAGGAGACACTGGTCCTCTTTGTTCTTAAGTAATGTTTTCCACATATTTTGCTGCTGAATACATTTGTGAAAATATTTCTTACGATGATAAAGAAGCCAAGTACATTTTTTTTTCTAATTTCGACAAAACACCAGCTAGAATAATGCTACAGACTCATCAATCGAAGGACGAACCCACTCACCATGCAGTGCATGTACTGTTCAGTGCATTGTCACAGAGTTGAACCACTCGTTGCCATTGGTGGGCTTGCTCAAGATCAAATTGACAAGTTTGACAGTTCATTCACGCCAGTTCAACTTCTGCTTCTCTTTACGTTTTCTCATGATGGCAGCAGTCGTCACTAATCAGTCACTTCATCAAGCAGTTAAAAGTCAATTACAAACAGCTCCTGTCGATATGTCAGAGCCGGAGCGATCATGTCGGAGTGGCTTAGCACCACCCAGCACATCTGACTCTTGACTGTAAGCTGATCTAAATTTAACAGCAAAATAAACACACACACACACACACACACACACACACACTTCCGCAAAGAGTACGTGCATCTGAAGTTGTCTTGAAAGCATTGCGATGCTCTTGGAAAAAGTGCAAAAAGCAGATTCAGATAGTGGCCTAACCTGATGTCCCCTACTCTTATTAAATATTTCCATCTTGCATCCATATTTACTTCAAAGGTCCCATGCAAAACTAATCTTCAGATTCATACTTTTATTCTGGGTGTTTACTAGAAAATATTTGCATGCTACAGTGTTCAAAAAGCACAATATTTTTCTCGAACACTGCTGCAGCACCTCTAATCAACCTCTGCCAGAGCGCAGACCTGAGGAGGTACTGCCCAACTCATCAACTCTGCTGGTGTTTCTGCAACTACAGATTTCTTAACAATGCTTGTGTGCTTTTTCTTCACGGATTGAGCAGTCGTGTACTTTCACATTATCTATATAGCACATAGATCTGCTTTATTAACATGGACATGGGAATCTCACTTTCTACAACATGGGACCTTTAAAGGGGCCCATGGCAACTTTACATGTTGGCAGGTTTGAAAAACTAAGCGCAATTGGAATTCAGCACATTACATTGCAGAGCAGTCTGTGGTGTTTTATACAAAGAGAATGAGAGTGAGAAAAATGTTAAAACTTGGCCGGCTGGAGATTGTTCGCTCACTGCTGGAGGCAGGTCTGAAGTATCGATTCGGGATTTTCTGTGGGTGGAAAAGTGACCGTATCTGAAACCAGAATTTAATTTGGGCAAATAAAGTGCAACTACAAGGTCTCTGTCGTGATGGCTCTGGTCTATTCTGGAGTATTCTCACGATAAAATACCACAGCTTTATAAAAGACAGAAATTAAGGTCTCGAATAGCTCATCCTATATGCAGTACAGTATGGAGCCTGCAGAGCCTGCAGACAACAGGTTGGTCCACTGAATCAATGACTTGATACAAATTCAATTAACAGAACACCAACACAAAGAGCAGTTTGGATATTGCTTACAGTGGTATTATAGTGAGAGAGATACAAGTGGGAATGAGCCCACACACACACACACACACACATACACACACACACACACACACACACACACTTGTTTAGACTGAGGCAGAAGTATCTCTTTGCATATTCGAGACAGTGTGGCACACGATAGGAGTGACAGGGGCAGATTTTCTCCTGCTTCATCAGCATATTCACTCTGTTTCTAAGCATTTTGGAGAGAAATCCATGATGTGTTGTATTTGTATCTCAAAGTAGTAGCGCTGCTCAAGGATCGGTTTTGCTTCGTTCATACAGAGCATATAGTTTCTGCTATTCTTTGCAGAAGTGAATTTGTGAATAAGTGTGGAGGGACTGGGTCTTAATGCTGCGAAGGCATTATTAATGAAGAATGACAGGAGTTATTGATCTGCCTGTTATGAAACACCACTGTGGCAGCGTGGTCAATGAAAGTGTTCCGCACCTTTGCACGGTACAGGTCAACGACAGGTGAAGTCAAAGCACCATTTTTGGGGAGATAAGAACCCTGTATCTGCAGGTTCATTTCAGCGCATATCACATGCAAACATTAACATCTGGAACTTAAGGTTAATGTCTGACAGTGTCAGCCTTCAACAAGGAAAGGATTCACAGTGATTATTCACAGTAATTAAAGTCTAATCCAAACACTTATAATCTAAGCCTTTTTGTCACAGGGGTTTTTAAATGGTGGTAAAAGCAGTGAAGGCTGTTAATGAGGACAGCTCAAGTTTGCAGATGTGACAGCAGTGCTCGCTCTGCCTCAAGGTTCCTGGAAGTCAGATTTAGTACCACTTCCTGAGCGTAGCTAAAGTTAGGTTCTGACAGCTATATACACAACCATGTTCTCTCTGTGGTGACAGCCAGCGAACACATCTTCATGGCATTTTGCACCACAAACTTTAAAACTACTTAAACTGTGGGTGCAGTTCAATGCATGCACGCAGATGAACTGGATACAGGAAGTAGTCCACAGGTGTGGGGCAAGAATGGCGTTCCTGGGAGAGATTCTTTTAATAATTCCAATTAATTAGGTAAATAAAATGAATGATCTCTAAACACAGACGCAGAGAATTCTCCAGCAGTTTTCTAATACGGTCACTGTATGTCACATACATGGCCAACACATCGATTCTTATTGGCCAAAAAATGACAGACTAAAATGACAAACATCGGCGAGTACAACTGCAGCAATTAGCCAAACTGTGAGGATGGAACCTTCAGAGGAAAAAGCTGAAACAAATGAGTTGGCGCATAACCCGAGCACTCCTGAGTACAACGGATGTAGCTGTAAAATAACCTCATCACAGTAGACAAAAACACAGCATCGCTCTGTGTCTCCCCTTCCTTTCTACCATCCTGTCCTCTGTGTCACCCTACTACTTTGAGAAAGTGGGAGTAATATTAAGAGTGGAATCTAATCCCAGTTGGCGGCTCATCAAAGTAGCGGCACCAACTTTGGCTCTGGGTGAGCTGTGGAGGAACAGAGAGGCAGCTACAGATGTCTATATGGTACACTGGGTGTATAGCCTTTTCATCTGGTTTAACACACACTAAACCTCTTTTTATCAGCTGTATTCAGCCCAAAGTCTTCTAAGAGAGTCGAACAGAACAGAGGTCAAACTGAATTGCAGTTTATGTTTAAAGCTGCCAAGAGACTTTCATTATGCATCAAGTCAGAGACGTTCAAAAACTGCAACCTTTGTTAAAATGCATGGCCATGGGATGGTGACTTCAACGGGTCTGTCCATCTGTCTGTGCAAGACTTTGGCCAAGAGAGCAACTTTCAAATTATTCAAATTACAGGACAGATTTCTAATTATTTTTGTTGAACCCTGGCCTTTTGGTTACTACAAGCAACAAGTCAAAATGACACCTTCACCACATGAACAGAGTTTATCTCCAAAAAACTAAAGGCAGGAGCTATACGATTTGTAGTGGATATTCATGGTCCCCAGAGAATGCATATAAACTTAAAAACCTTTACTATAGAACCATCATCAGATCAATAGGTCCACTTGTTGACACTCTATGAACTTTCCTCTAATGCCATTATCAGACTCAAATTTCATCCATGAAATTTACTGAGCACATTTACCCCCAAAGATATCAGTGAGACTGTGCTCTCCCCTCTGATATCAACCTCGGAATAAACTTCAAATGTCTTTAACCCCACAGACGATAAGGCTCCCAGAATAGCAATGTCATCACCGTGCTGGTGCATCCACTGGTTCTGTGGTAAGGGTGGTGATGAATCTTGCAGCCTGCAGGGGTCACACCAGGCTTTACACGTGTAGTCTGATTTAGTGAAGAAAACAGTGGCAACGGTAGAAATCGACTGAACAAAAATAATGACAGCATGAACTGGCTGCTTGCTAACAAAGAAAAAGTGAGCAGAGCAGAGAAATGATCAAAGACATAATCTAATGCTGTTTTCAATGTGAGACTATGTCACTTCAGATTTCTTTTTAATTGGCACACTCTTCTTCACTTCCAGTTGAATTCTAGAGTAATAAACGCACCCTTGCTCCGTTCAACAGACTCAGGTGTTCTGTTGCTACAGCCTCACTCGGTGCTGTTACTCTAAATTTTAGAATTCAACGTTCATTTTGTCATATCTGTACACAACTATGTATGCTGTTAAGAGATCAGATTCCTTCCACTTAATCCAATTAATAGAAATGTAGTTATCATATATAACACATCTGGATTGTAATAAATCCTGTATTAATGGAGCTCATCATATTTTGTTGACACTATGTCAGAACAATTTTGAGACAACCATGGTCCCTTTGAATTGAAATATGTTGAAAAGTGTTTTAAGAATTCCTCAATGTGCAAACTGTGTATGTTCTCTTATGGTTATTGTGTACTGTTAAGATTATCTCTTCACTTTGTAAAACGTGCTGCCTCTACTCGTGTCTGTGTTAGACCACTAATTGATGAGGATCCTGTCATGTATGTATCTTCAGGAAGCCATCAGCAGAAAAATACCCACCTTGTCCACTCTAGAAACACGGCTAAAGACAAGATACTGCTTTTACAGCGCCTTTACAGGATAATTACTGATGTAAAGACACAAATCACCAGCTGGAACTCCTCTGCCATATATTCAGCAGTGGATAATCATTAAAATACATTTAAATTCCTGCTTCTCCACAGACTTCCTCTTGTTTCCCTCCAGTAAGACCCAGTCATGGCCAGTCGGGCTTGTGGTAATGATGGTGGTGGGAATTGGATACCTTGCGGGTAGAAACCAGAGCAGGTCACTGTACACCGTGATAACATTCCCGAATCCACACGCCAAGTTTCCCTTTGCCTCCTCCTCCTCCTTCTCCTCCACTTTTCCACTCCCCTGATCCCTCTCTCCTCCTCTGCCTCTCCCTCTCCTCTGCTTTCATTTCCCTCTACTTTCCTTGATATTTGATCCAGCAGAGACACTCAGGTTACAGTTTTTACAGCTTAGCCAGCCCAGCGCTGTATACATTCCTTTCTCCAGTGTTTCTTACCCCACTCTCCAGCCTCTCGTATCCACTCCATGCCCACCCTTCCTTCTGCTTGATTACTCACCGCGGCTTACTTTACTGTGGCACACATTAAGCAGCCAGATGAAGGAAACACTGTCAGACTGTTTCAGAGGAGTATGATCCCTCACAAGGGCACATTGTGCGTCTGTGTGTCTGTTTTTTCCTCCAACTTTGGTCTGAAATATTGAAGATGAGGGAAGAGAACAAACAGGGTCTATTTGTTCTGAACACTTGGAGAAGAAGAATCAAAGATTCGTCTATGGATAATCAATTCATTCAACATCGCTCACAGGGGCAGGCTAGTGTCATGCAACCATGGCATGGTGTTAATTAACTGCAACTCTGCAGGTCATACGGCTGGGTCCGGGTTTACAGTTTGATTTGCATTGAGGTTTAATACTCTCGTAAACATGCAGTGACTTCATGTTATATCCCATCAAAGCTCCCATTATGGCAAAATAACAATGAATGTATTTAAAGAGAGGCTGCAGCTATTTTCTAGTCCTCTAGTTTCTATCTATGATCGCTATTTGACTAAATTAAATTTGCGTCTGTGTGTGTGTGCGCGCGCACGCTTGTAATAGGAGATGAAATTCAGATTTCGTAATGAGCTACAATCGAACTTGTTTAGCCTTCGAAAGTGTTTTGACACCTTAACCACATCTGCTGCTCCATTCAGTAGCTTCCCCGGTATTGATGGAAATAACTGGAGTAGTCGCTTGAGAGTGTTGTTTTTCCCTACGCACCAACAACACAACACTGTTGACATTCTTTGAAGTAAAAAAAATCACAAGCGCCTGACATTTTCATTTGGTCGGTTCAAAACACAGATCCACAATTTGAGTGATTGCAGTTACAATTCAAATGACAAATGAGGCCGCTCTCATTAAAATGAGATGTTGAACTGACACATCTGCTCTCCAAAACATGTTGTACGAGATGTCAATTCACTGAACCCTGAAGGATGACCCGTGTCACAGCATCTATCATCCAACAACTTGCAAACCTGCAAATAAAATATCATTTCTGACTGATGACTGGCACCATATAATTACCCGCTCAATCTGATAAATTACAAGAGGAGATATTTGATTATTTTTTTTTTTTTCACAGAATGACTCCAAATAGATTTATGGCAACGGATGTCTTTCTGCTGTAATGATAAAAATGAGCAAATAAAAGCTGGGATTGTGTTAAAATGTGGAAACACTTTATTGCTCATAAAGATTTCTTCCACTCTGAATGCTCCACTGAGACCTCCCCAAGTGCTCCCCTGATAAGAAATAAGGAAATTTCTCCACGGAGAGACCCTGCCTGACACCCCCCACCACCACCACCCTGCATCCCTCCCCTCCTGTCAGCAGGACCAGACAGCAGGAGGCTGCACTGGCTGACTATTTCTTCGCAAACTGAACACCATGAGAATTATTAATTTTAACTTCATCAAGAAAAAAGACGCAATTACCCATCAGCTATAA
>OMLP01002442.1:5048-20998 GCA_900302685.1 Spondyliosoma cantharus | reverse complement strand
TGGGTAAACATGGGTTTATCCTCTGATACATAATAAGGTGACTTGGAGTCCATGACAGATAAAATGAAACCGAGCAAGTGTGTGTCATACGGGCTTGACAAAATTCTGCATGTGGGGATTTTAGACTTATCATGAAGCTGAAGGCGCACAGGTGACATAATGTTAAAAATACAGTCGAGGCTACAGGGTGACATAAAGAAAACCAGCTACATCCTGCAGCTCAGCATATTCCTAAATGCAGCCTGCCAGCTTTAGGTTGAAAATATCCATCCATCAGTTTGTGCAGGTAGGATGTCCACCAGGGAAAGCAATCATTCTTTAAGGCAGGATCTCCTCTGGGTCATCATTCCACATTTATATCTCATTCTTTTCAGCTAAGCAGCCACAATACACTGATTTGTGTACTGCTGTCACAGCTTTTATACTTCACTTTTTTTGGTGCAGCTATTGGCGATAAGCTCGACTGCATCTGCAGTACCGTGTGTGTTCTTGAGAAAATTTGGCCTTCAGACCGTGGGCCAAGTTGCCAGCTTTAAAGAAACTTTTTGGTGGTCAGTGCCAAAGTCTTACTGGCTTGTGAGAGAATTCTTGGACACGTTAGCCAATGCACACCCCTGTGGTCTATTGTAATGCTTAGCGGTTGTTATGCCAAACCCCTCTTTCCTAACTCTGGTCTCTGGCAATGACTAATAGAGGGCATTCGAAGCATTATGTGATGCTGTTCCAGCATGCTGAAAATAAAGAACATAGAGTTTGATTCATGACACGTGCATGAACCAGACCGGATTTCTTAAAAATCTAATTAATGATGAAACTCAAGCACATGCTTATTACTGAGCACCCAAATGAATGCAGGATCTACCCTGGCTTGACTTTTTAAAATTGACCACAGAGAAGGATGGTAGGTTTAGAGCTCCAGGTAGGGCTCTCAGACATCTAACTTAAGCCTGCTGTCCACGTTTTGATAAGTAATAGCACTCTCAGTTCTTTTCCAGCCTCATCTTTCCTCTCTCTCTCCTATGCCACATACTATTTCCCCTCAACAGCTTTGATGTTTCTCTCTTCCACTCTTCCCTCATGTCCTTTATTCTAATCCACTTAGTCTCCCCTTTCTGTGTCTCTCTTCCCTCCCTGGCCCTCCCTGTCTCTCCCCAATCCTTTCCTCCCTGCAAAATTCAGGTGAAACTTCCAAAGTGAAGAAGCCACTCCTCTCCACTCTTGTCCTCCTATCATCCTTCCCTCCCATGCTTGCTGATTAGCAGCCACTCTTCTCCACCTTTGTCCTTCCCTCTCCCCTGAGCCACCGTGCTGAGAAAATCATCCCGACTTAGAAGGAGGCATTGGTATTTCATATAACGGCTGAGGGGGAGTGCGAGAGACAGACGAAAAGACGGCAGGCGAGAGTACAGGAAAGGGAAGGAGAGATGAAAGCGGTTACTGATGAGGGAAGACAGAGGAACAGACACGGAAATCAAGCTGTGCAGACACTGACAGGGAAATTGACAGGATAACCAGGATCAACAAAGTTAAATGTGGACAAGTAGTCAGCCCGCCGGAAAGACTGAGAGGAAGACGGTTACAAGCAGATACAGACACATAATAGACATGGACAATAGAACATAAAGGGCACAGGCTGCAGGGAAACATGGAAGTGGCAGAAAGACCTTTTTAGATGTTACATTTTACATTTAAGGCACATATCAGAGCTTAAAATGACTGCAATAGAAAAAGCCCCAACTCGGCAAGCATGCACGCAAACGGATGGGCAGACGGAAAGGTCAAAAGCAAGAAGGCATGTAGACAAACAAGCGGCCATACTGTATTCTAGCAGATGCTCAGCAAAATTGGACAAAATGAGAGAAGAGAGACAGGAATGCAGAACAGCCACACAGGCAGATAAGTCTGGCAGACTGGCTCGGAGGTGTGCAAATATGCAGGCGACTGGGCGGGCAGAAACACAAACAAAGAGAGAGGCGAGCAAACTTTGAAATGACAGAGGCAGATACACAGACAAGTAAGCAAACAGGCACAATGAAAGACATACAGGCAGAGGGACGGCGATGCGAGAAATATTCACTCCGCAACCTCACCGTGGTATTGCTCTACTTTTCGCCTATGTCATCACACACGCTCACACATACACACACACACACACACACACACACACACACACACGATTACAGACACAGGCGCACAGCCAAGCAATCCAGTGCTTACCCAGGCATGCCAGGCTGAGTGCCATCAGTAGCCAGGGAGAAGCAGCATGCAAGTTTTGAGTGCTTACACACACACACAGAAAGTAAAAAAAGTGAGAGAGAGCACTGACATCTGTTACTGGCTCTAGTTCTTGCAAATCTTCTTACGCTAGAGCAGAATTCACATATGTTGTTCCTGCGAAGTGAAACTGTTCATTCAGTATGTCTCCAAAACACCAATCCTCCACGTCTACAAAGTATGGAGTGAATGCCTATTCATGGTAACAAAAAAGATACCCCAAATATATATATATTAAAAAAAAAACAACAACACACAGCTGTTAGTGATTTAGAGGTTTGGAGGTATTTCATATAGCACCTCCAAATGTGGCGAGTGAGTTCCAAGACATTGTTGGTGAGCACAGGCTTTGGCAAAAAACTTTTGCAATATCCCTGGGATGATGAAAGAAAATATATAGCTGAAGCACAAAAATCTCTGTTTGTTTGTTCTATATTTCTGTTTATGTACAACAATCAAAGTAAAGTAGGTGAACACCTTCATAGGTGTATGTTTTGTTGCTGGTTTTTTTTTTGTGTAGATGTATTTTTCATAGGTGTATTTTTGTAGATGTATTTTTTTGTTGTTGGTGTATTCTGTTGTAGGTTTACTTTTTAAGACATAGGATGGGCAGCCAATTTAGATCTTCCCCTCTGTCTACTAAAGCTTAATGCTGACTTCAGCTGCACTCATCAATATCTATTCTATTAACAATGGATGAAATGAGTCTGCATGTAATGCGAATGGTATCGCTCAAACCCAGAGAGAATTATTACTTGACTCTGCAGTTCCTCTCGACACTTTAGCATCTTTCAGCACACTTTTTTGATTTTGCAGCCCACACTCTCAAGTCCAACATCGATGCTTGCTGCTCACACACAGTCGAAGTTGATGGAGAAAAATCAATAATGCATATTCAATGTACAGAGAGTGGTAGCTTATTGATTCTTTTTTTTTTTAGAAAGAATACAAATGAGCATATTTCCCAAAATGCTCAACTGTCCCTTTCATTGATTAACCCCTGCTGGATTTGAGGATACTCAAAAAAGACATTTAGAAAGGCGGCAGGATCGGTCATACTAATGAAATCCAAGGTCTCAAGAATTTCTCATTTGGTGCTTTGGGAAGGAGTGCTCCCTGTGCCCAGCCCTGAATTGAATTCAAACTTTATCCTGGACCATATAGACTGTATATTATATTTGTAATATTTATAGGCAGTACTGTATACTTTGTTTTGTTACTGCTGCAGTGACCCGATTTCCCCACGAGGATCATTAAAGTTTCATCTCAAAATGTAGAGCTAAATTTAGGGTTACTGGTGTATGCATAGAACAGAAAAATAACACCTGGTTAAGCTGCAGCCGTCACTGTGCTCCTTGCTTAGCATATACAAGTTTTAAAAAAAGCTGTCAAAATGTAGTCACTAATAATTCTGGACTATGCCATACTGTGCCTGAACCGCTATCCTACTTTGCTGTGTTTGTCAGATTCAGCTTCAACTTTGTGCGGAGATAAGGCAAGACGAGTCATGCCTTCTTCTCTAATATTGCTCACTCGCAGCGTCAAATCTCTCCCTCTCCAGCTTTGTATTCCCCTCTAATTTAGGTGCGAACTCCTACATTTGCAGCTGCTGTGCGCTGCCTTGCCTTCCACTTTGTGCCTGTCTACCTCTTCCTCCTCTTTCTCCCTCTTACCCCCTCAGGCAGAGAAAATGATCCAACTTAAAATGAAAGTGTGACGTTTAAATGAGCAAGAGCAAACAGAAGGAGTAAAAGAGAGAGAGGGTAAAAATGGTAGAAAAAGACTGGGGGGAGAGGGTGATTAGGTAAGGGAGAAGACCAAGCGGAAAAATAGGCAGTGAATGGAATAGAGTTTATAATATATGAGAGAAAGCAAGAGAAACTAGAAGAGCAGTGGGCGAGCACAGACCTCTGCCAATAGTCCACTCTTCTATGAAATGCAAATATACAAGCATTACTACAATATTTGCTGGAATATATTTTCAAAACTATTTCAACTATGAATAAATATGATTAAGCATCTTCATCTCAGCTGTACGTTTGTGATCTACTTCTAAATTGAAAAGATTTCACAAAAGCGTCTGCTAAATGCCCTAAATGTAAATGTGAATGTACATATGTTTAATTATGAAATGCTAAGACTGAAATACAAAACCATCGTTACGATTTTTTTTTCACGTTCACAAGTAAGGAACACACAGGACCGTGTCCGTGTCTGACCAAGTGTCTACATTGGTTTGTGTTTAGGTTATGTTGTGTAAGTTACATGATGTAGGTTCAGCAGCTAAGTGATGTGACTGAATGCTATTTTAACACAAAGCAGGATGTTTTCCAAAGTAGTTTTGGAGGCTCAACCAAATCAAGTCATTATTTTTTTAGTGCCTAAACCGAACCAAAGAAGAGTGTTTTGACAAAATGTGGTTCTGGAGACACCTTTTTCACCAGGACCTAATTTGACAGACAGATAGACAGATTATGTCGTTGTGATAGCTGCGCAAGCGGCCAAATTTGAAGATTGGTTGTAGTCCAACCCACGAGTACTGAGTTCTAATGTAATGGCGTAGTAATGACTACTGAGTGCTCATGGGTGTCTTGAGCTGGTGTCTTGGTCTCTCGTTCCTCATTATTTGGACCTTACTTGGCTCACATTGTTTAAGCCCCAGTGTGATTGTATTGACAGTGTCTCCCCCTTTCATCCAACATTAAGATATCTTTCTGTTTCAACAGTGAGCTAACACAGTTTGTGAAATGGCATTGATTTTTCTTTTTGATGTACTGTTGATGAAACAGGGTTTTAAAGATGAGACTCAAAAGCATTAACCGATGGGATCAGAGTCAATGTGAGGAGGCTGGTATTTGTAATGGTATTTGTTATATTCAATATTCTATCTAAAGGAGATTTGAATACATGACATGTAAGGGATTTAGATAATTTTATTATAACTTTAGGCTTTTTACAAAACAAAATGGCGCGTAAGAGAACTTTCAAAGAGGCAAAAACTACACCCAAGTGCTTTTCGGAGTTAAACCAAAGTTCTCTTAAGCTAAATCTTTGGATCCAGAAGTTTAATTTACCACTTAATTCAATGGTTCAATGGTATTTTTAAATACTGTAACCTGTACTATGCTGTATTTCAGACTCAAATGCTCATTGACATTATGTTGACATACACGTTTGTTGGAAAAGTTTTGGAATCATATGTTATTTTTTTCTTCTTTCCATCACTAAAAGGAAACTAATCAGTACAAGCTTTTAAAATGGTCTGGTGTGTAACGCAGCAATGCATATTAACAATCCATACAATAATCTTAACCTACTTGGGTGGATGATGGGCGTGATGGACTTTTTTTTAAGTCCAGTAATGTTTTGGGAGTTTTTAATCCAGTGCGTGAGTACAAACCATCTTGTCTCCTACTCAGAAACAATAACTTGCTAGAATTATGTGTGAGTGCCTAAGGTACCAAAAAGCAGCTGAATACACCGGCTCATTTATTAAACAAAAAAACAACAATAAAATGTTAAATCTGGATCAGGTTTCTTAACTGTGTCTATGTTTATCTCACGTACCTTCTTTCTCTGTGCCGTTGTTACCAGAGGTTGTCATGGTTCAATAATAAATAGGGGAATAATAAACAAATTATGAATTTTTCAATGCCTAATTTAAAAACAGGATTGTGTGACGCCTTTGATCGTTGATGTTTACTTCAACTTCCAATGTACAGGCACTGAGCCTAAGTCATTGAACCTGCATCTACAAAGACATTTATAGGCTTTTAGCTACAGTATGTGAGTACAGTTAAGATTGAGCCTCATTAATATAAATATCTGTCTCTCAGGCTGTCATCTGCTTAGTAAAACCACAAAGACAGCTTCCTGGGATAAAAATGTGCGACTGGTGTGTCTTAGATTCTGTGCATCTGAAGCTTGAACTCAAACACCAGACTGTCGACAGAGTGGAAACAAGAATCCTGGTAAACAAGACTTTTTTGGTAATTTTGTAACTTAAGTTGCTGACATATTAATTGACTGTTCACTGAACCTCTCCCACAACAAGAATCGATTTTCCAGTCGTAGCCGGCAAAATAAACTAGGCATAGCTTTTCGAGCTTTGGATTCATCATCAGTAACATCATATTACTCTGGTCTCAAGTGAGCTGCAAACATGAGCATGTCTGGTTAATAAGCTTACTGCCAACACATCCTCATACCTCAGCAACTTAGTAGGTTGATTGCTGGTCACACCCAAAACGACATGGCTGTTGCAGCATACGAGCAATAAACGTATGGGGCATTCGTTGCACGCTCATTGTTTGGTGAGGTTTAGGCACTAAAACTAATTATTTAGGTTTTGGAAAACTCGGTTTGGGTTAAAAAAATGGCATTACTTATGTATAGTCAGTTATGAATGTACCTATGTTATGTAGACGTGGACTTCCCCACTATTCAGACTTCTTTGCCTTTCTCCTTCAAACAGCAATGTTGTATGAGCTCTTATCGTAACGTATTCAAGCATTTACACCCACATATTAAATACACGTACTGTAAATATGATTCATCTGTCAAACAGACCTAGTGTCAGTCCTTGGACATAGTAATTAAGTCTAAGTATATAAATGTAGAGTTTTAAAGAAAGATACATTCTTTGCCTTTTAATCTTTATTTTATTATGTTTATATTCATTTTATCTGATAAACATTTTTAATGTTTAACTGGTCCTTGAGCAAAACAAGTTGAGTATCCCCTCTTTACAGGTTCTGGGTTTTAAAGTGACTGAGCTTGAAAAGATAAAAAAAACTCAGCCGTATTCATCCAACTCAGTTAACCTTCTGCATTATTTATGAGCTACAGCTTATGAAGACTGCAAGTGACACTTGTCATTTCAGCCAAAAACATTGGTCACCAAGAAAGAAGAAGTCATCCTTCTTTCAACCACTGTCTGAAGTCAAAGACTCATTATTTAAAAAAATATGTCAATTTCTACCATCGTTGTCATGACCTACGGACAGTTTGAAAGGTGTAGCAACAGTAACTAAGGGGGTGAGGCTTAGCAAAATTTCAATTAAAGCCCAAGTGAGTCAGTTACACTGTTACACTCACCACTGCCAGTGTCTCTACAATTCTACTTGAGTTGTTGCAGTTGTGAAATAACAGACTTCTCTAATTCTATCGCTGCAGGCTGAAAGTGTGCATTACATACAGCGCACAAATTGAGATAATTCGTGTGTCATAGTGAGTGGGCTGATTTGGCGAGGGCATAGAGGAATTCTGTTAACTTGAGACTTTTAAAAAGCATAATCCAGAGGGCTTTTTCGTGTTTCTTTTTCTGAATTTAGGACGTATTCTAATGCCTCTGACACCCGCATCATGTCTTGTTCCTCTTGACTGTCTCAGTCTTTAGCAGGCCTTCATGTGACTATTACCACTGTAGTCCCTGAGCAGACAATGGATACATGAAGATTTTTTTTTTTACATGGATAAAAAAAGTATTATGAGAGAAAGAACACTGTGTTCAATGAAAGAAATGTCCCCTCTGTGACAAAGTGACTCCATGTCTACATGTCTATAGTAACTAGCCTGCATCCTCATTGAGACCAAGTCTTGACTCAGTGGAGGAGAGGGCACCATCCTTCAAGTGCTGCAACACAAAGCAGAATAAAAAGCATGTCAATTGTGATAAGAAGCAACCTGCTCCGTAAGAGACTCAAGCGGAAAAACCTCGACTCTCTGGCATGGCACATCTGTTCTTTAATAACCAAGAAACACTAAAAGTGGTGCAGAAATCAGGATTATAGAGGCTTTATGACTGCTCCACAATGGAGAACACAGTCATTCAAACATCAAAGAATACATTTGCAGATGTGGACCATCAAAAGAGCATCCATTAAGGGCACAAATGTCTGTTTTCAATAGAGAGTAGATTAAAGAGATGAAAAGAATGCACATAGCTCCTCATCCGGCAAGAATGTCTGTTTTATTACCAGTTTACCAGAATCATCTGCTTTGTGAGGCTCTCGGCAGAAAAGCTGACCGAAACACTGACAATCAAATGTGAGAGCCAGGTAAGTAAGAAAGTAAGGGTGCTCTGAAAACAACAATCTGAGAAACCTAAGAGAAAAGGGAATTGGACGAGGGTAATCCGATAGAGTTCACTGCAGAGACAACCCAGAGTGACCCAGATTCCAATCCCTGTGCTCCCACCTCTCTGGGGAAGATAATGATATGGAAGCTTTTTGTTTGAATCCAACCTTAACATGAAAAGGGTCGCATTGGTATTTCCACTCCACCGTCTACCTCTTGCCTTAGACACTCTGAGAAAATATTTGTTTTTCTCAGGCAAGATTACCTTTGAGACCTTTTTGTTTTGTGTTGGAGGGATGGGTGGCAGAGCTGCCCCTCAGCTGCTCGGAGCTGGCCAGATCTTAAGGAGACCGTCAACTGCGGAGTAAGACCATCTGGAGGAACACCCAGAGTAACATCGGATTCTGCTCTGAATTGGAACCATTTACACACAAAGTGAGATCTAAGATCTTACTTTTTCAACTTTTGAGATTAAAAATGTACTTAATTCACTCTTGTTAATCAACCTGACTGCAGCAGTGACCACTGACAGGGGGAAAGAAAAAACAGAGTCTGTGTTGAGTGCTGAAATCATTGAGAGATTTACCTGAATTAAAAAACAGAGACACACCCTCTGTGCGTACCTTTTGCTTGCTAGCATCGGCTAATGTACACTTAAGTAATCTGGCTGTTTTGGCAACTACCGCCCAAACTTGTGTATTTCTCTGGGTTTGAACATTGTTGGTATCATTTGGGATAATAAGTACGCAACTCAACAAAATACATATCAAAGGTCTAATTGTTTTTAGACATTTTAATGCAGAATTGTTACATATTATATCATAAACCATCATATAAAAAATGAGAGGCTGAGTGACACGCCGGCATACCACTCAGACTAGTGTCTGCTACTGTGCCAAGTCAGCGCCCAAACAAAGCAGATCAACCTCTGTCTGAAATATACAGAATATTGTGCACAGTCCTTGCTATTTTCCTCACCATTCCACATTCTTTGGCACAACCAAGATCAGAGCAGATGGTGAGCTTTAGTTGCGGTATCGTCTGGTCACAGAAATGGGCAACATCAGACACAGAAGCGTCTTTCCTACTGATCCTTGCGGTTCTCAAACATGAAATCACATTCAGAGTACAAAGCAAGGTGAGAAGTGGAAAGGTTGCACTTTTCCATTGTTCAGATATTTTGTATTTTGTATCCTTGAACATGGAGTTTATGACTGCTTGTGTTGCAAGCAATACAGCAAAATATGGCAAGCATTTTTTCAATACAAAATCTCTAAATCACCATGCAATCACTTTGTCTTACTGGTCGAAGAAGCAGGTCTGGACTATCAGTTCTCCTCAATAGGCCTGTTTCCCTTGTTGATACAAGTTGATACTGATACCCCACCTCCGTGTAGCCATTAACAACCACACTCCCAGCTAATTAGCTTAGCACATTTGCAATTTGTTGTCTTTTTAAATGAGCCTATCAGCAGCAGCAGCCCGCTGAGGAAACCGAGGCACTCTTCCTGTCCTGGTTTTACCCGCTTTTCTCTTCACTTTGTGTCCCAGTAATTGTCTTAATAATTTGTTTCATTTACATCTGTGTTATCTCCTCATTTCAACATGTCTCTGGGCAATGCACTCTGCTCCATCAACACAATCTCTAAACTCCTTAACTATTTAGTCAGGTTTCCCAGGTCAATGAGGAAAGGGAGCTCTGGAGCAGTTCTCCCTTTTCTTTTTTTCTCTCTCTTCTCTGCATTAACCTGCTCCGAGGCATGGTACATCTAGGCTTTCAGGTTAGCTCAATTTCATGAGGTGTGGATTCTACACTCCTAAAACACTTGTTTTTTTTTCTTTTGTACATTCTTATAAACAATGCTGCTCCAGTCTTTACAGCACTATATATGTGGCAACAGGCTGTAATAGTAAAAGATGGCAGTGCCATGCTGACAGTGAAAGAGCTCGGCTTTTACTCATGAGACTAGTTTTTTTTGCCTTTATTGGCATGTCATAGCTGTGAAATGTAAATGTCACACAGCAGAGAAAGCAGTAATTTCCACTGTCTACTGAGCTTCAGGAGGGCTTTGAGCATACGTTCCAAGTGTTCTGCATCAGAGCTGAGGACGACAGAGCAATAGCTGAAAAGAAAGCATAGGAGAGTGCTGTTTTTCATGAGGAGGTATCTCACGGTTTGACATTGACATGAATGATTCACTCCCGTGGCTTGATTTCCATGAGCGTGCCCGTGCAGTGACCAGTAAGAAATGTTTCACCCAAAAAAAACTCAATTTCAGCTTGGAACTTGGAAATCAGCACACAAATTGTAGCACATGATTTCCTATCTGTACCCTTCAGCCACATATCACCAGGGAGCGTGAGGTGAATTTTAAAAAGTGTTTCTGTGTACACAGCTGCTCAGGGAGCCTGTCGTCATCCATTGGACCCGAGCAGTTGGAAGACAGATTAAGAGATGAGATGGCCTTGTTACTGCCGGGTTTTAAATCCACCCGCGGTCTTGCAGTGTGTGTAGTGTAGTGTAGTGAAAAACCTGCCAAACAGGCCCACTCCAAACAGCGTAGAGATCTGGTGGTGACAAGATGGCTGAAATAGATGAGCTGCCCACACAGGCTTGAATTAGATTCACATGCATACTTTCCTACATCGGGGAACCTACTGTGGAGTTTCAGTGTGAACCCATGGGATCATTTTCAGCCTTCCCTTCTCAAAAAATCAAGCTGTTCTTGGATGAAACTGCAGTTGTGTTTCGATTCAGTCTCTAAATGGTTACAGTATCACTGCCGTCTATTTTAATGAGCTCCTGATCAATCTGAGTTGCAGGAATTACCAATTTTATAAGTCTCTTCTGTATTCCCCTTGGAATTACATGAATACCACAAGATTTGACCTTATTTAGCTCCAATTAGTGTAACTTAAACACATTTAAAGTAGTGGGTTGGAATTCCTTGAAACAACCTTTTTCTTAATTTGAATAAGGATTGGCTTGGACAGCTCGTTCTGCACTTGAGGCTTGTTGGATCTCAGTGTAAATTCCTGGCATGTTCAATAGTCCTTCGTAGACCGCCTCAAATTAAAGGTTACGACAGACGCAGAGGCATTTCTTTAATTATATATAGGAGTCCAGTTTACCTAGGATTCAGTCACCACCTGATGTTACAGTGTCCTGCTGTTAAAGCGTGAGGCTTCAACAATGGAACAAGGGGCTCTGAACAGCAGCAGCTGACCTGAATCACAGGTGAGATGGAGAGATTGGCAGCAGGTCAAAGGCAGCATATGCGTCAGTCCCTGAAGTCAAAGACAATCTGCAGGGCCTCTGTCTGTCTGGTGCGGATTGTTATTCACCTGTGTGTCTGCAGGGTGGTTTCTTCTCTGCAAGCTTGTTTTGGAGGTTAGAAGAATATAATTTAATCAGTGAAATTGGTTGAATGCAAATTAAGTCTTTTTCATGAGTAAATACAAAAAAAAGGTCTTTATAATATATTTTGTTGAGTTGTGTTCTCACATTATCCCAAATGTTTTCCAACTTTGTTCAAACCAGAAGAAATCAAGTTTACTCAAGGTAACAGGGAGTTTCATTTGGTTGCCGACTGCTACAAATAAAATGTAAATCCCGATGCTCTTTTTCTGTTGGTAAACGGCTTCAGATCAGAGCAGAATCCTGTGTGACTCCTGGTGTTTGTTCTCCAGAGGGTCGGGGCTCTGCAACAGACTATATAGCTGGTTCTGGCAAGCTGAGCCTGGCCCTCCGCACAACACTTGGTGGCACAGGAAAGAAAAAATTGCTGGTTAATAGAAAAGTGGTAGTAGAGTATGATAGTAGTCTAAGAAATTGGAAGGCAGATTGAACAATTCCCTAAAACGAAAACAATAAAAATCTGGCACAAAAGCCAGAGAATTGTTTGGGGATATGGAAGTATTTGAAATAATAATAATAAAAAAAAAATATTTGTAAGTGTTCTACAGTCTCACAAGTCTCTGAAAAGTGTTGCAGACAAGGCTGAACATGCAGAGAAAGACTGCATCTACTGTGCTGACCTGCTAGCTGAAATCCAAGAAATCAAAATCAATATATGTCTGTGCTGAATTACATTACCCATGGCCCTGCTTCATGTTTAGCAGTGCTCAACAGATTCCACTGGAGCTGGTTTTCATGAGGTTTTTTTTCCACACATTCCCACCTGATCAGAGGATTTATCTAAAACGATCCCTGTACCGTCAAATCTAACATGGTGTCTATCATGGGTAAAATTGAGCAGCGAACATAATGGATGTACAGTAAATTGTTTGTAGCGCCAGTAAGAGCTTGACCTAATCACTGAAAAAAATCACTCAGGCAGTGTCGAGGCACTTCTGTTTAGAGCGGTGATTGAAAATGCGTTCGCCCTGTCGAGGTCTTGTTTGACCTCAGTCAGTAAAATGTAATTTTCTTCTGTCCGTCCGGAAGAAGATAGAGACTTGTCAGGAGCAAGGCTGCTGTGTAGTATCACATTACCTGTTAGGCCTTCAAGTGTTGAGCTTGATTGTGCACTTAGCTGATATGAGTAGTTTATCAGATAGGAACAATCCTATTTTCTTAAATTAAGAAATCCTAACCAGAATGCTAACATAGATTCTGTAGTAGGCACTTCTCCTGTGATGCCTGTAGGCCTGTCTGAAGAGATGTAGAATGTAGCCTACACAACACTGCCTGTATCCTTGAAATTGGGTTTCTCTGTTCACTTGTCACAGGCTAGCCAGCTCACTGTCATGGACAAGAAAAGGCAGGCAATCAATTTTCGCCTCAGTGAGTCAGTTATTAATTTTGTCAGTGGAGAAGAGGTTGTATTCTTCATGGTAAGGGAGACGTGTGGCTGCTGTAAGAGGCCAATGTCTGTTTTAGCTTGTCACCTCCAGAATGACAGCGCCCCCTTTCAGATGAAAATTGTATTTACTTCCCCAAAGAATGAAGGGCAGTGAAAGAAGAGATCTGTGGTTTCAGGTCATCCACAGAGAGGATGAAAACTGTGAGACTGTGAGACCCAGCCAGTCAATATATGTCTTTCTGTGTCAAACACTTCATCACAGGTTAGTTAATGATGTTATTGAGTGAATGATATGTGTGCCCATTGTGTCTGCAGTTAGAAGTGAATCAAAAAAGTGCCTTTGGAAGTTCTAACTATGGTTTTTACTGTGAAAAAATAAGGCCCTAATGTAAAACACCTGCTTTAGAATGGAGTTGGGTTGACTGGTCTGTCCACTCGACAGACCGCCAGCAGCAGAGGCTTTTTTAATGTTAATAATACACATAAATCGAGCTGACCTACCTTCTAATAATGAACCTTGTAAACAGCACAAAGTAAGGCTGGAAGTGGATCTAAACTGACCTGTTTTCACTTCCTCTCAGCCCAAAGTAAACGGCTGTGTAATTAAGCACAAATGGCTGTCAGAACAGGGACAGAGGTTCTGTTTCACCACGGCGATGCGCAGCATTAATTATTATTAAAGATAATAAATTACAGAAAAATGACCTGGACATTTAATAAAGTAATTGTGTGTGTCAGGTTCATCCACTTTGATGGAGACTGGGACTGAAAGGACACTCATCAACCACTATTTTATTTTTATTTTTTCTATGTAACGATGTGGATTGTTCTTTCAGCCTCTTCAACATGCTAACATCAGTGATAGCTTCTTCAACATGCTAACATCAATGATAGCTTCTTCAACAGGCTAACATCAAAGTTACCTTTTTCAGCAGTTACGGTTGGTATGGCCAGAGATGATTAGCTAAATCGCTATCCTAAAATAATATAGGAAACATGTTTCTGTAATATCCACAGTGTCATCCTAAACTGAGTTAACATTTCAGACATTGGAAGTTAATGAGGCTCCAAAACCCTGTATGCATGCCATAGCCGTAAAAGCCCAGTTGTTACAGTAAATACCAACAATATTTCTTAACATCTGAAAAATTCCATCTTCTCTACATCCTTGTCAGGAGATGGTGGTATGAGAGCACATATCGGCTATACGCACACAGGAAGGAGGCAGCTTATATGGCTTGAGAGGCGTTGATAATTTGGGTTGAAATGAGCTTGTCTTCATTAATGACAGTCACTGCTAAACCGTTTATCTTCATATAGCCAGGTTACTGTGCTAAAATGACTGCCTCTGTGCAATTCCTACTAATAAATCTCTTTAACGTCAGAGAGGCAGAGAGCAGAGCAGAGCACTTTCTTTCCATCTGGGATATATTTAGAATACAGACGATGAGTGTATGTTGTAGAAAAAGGTAACGTCTAACCACACCAGATCCTGGGCATCCCTGTAACTCATGTAAGATGATGACAGGAGTGAGCTAATTGACGTAAGTTAGTCAGCTTGAGCGTGAATGAGGGGAGAAAAGGATACAAATGATGAGAGCAAAGTGAGTTCAGCATGGTCACGCATGGTTACGTTGCTCAGCTACTCCATTTATGATCAAGAGACTGCACACAGGCAACGCTAGCGGCAAGAAATACTAATATGGTTTTGGTTGAATGCGTGTTATGTTAACTTTAAAGGCTCCAGTATACTCGCCGCTCTCGACCTGTCGCTCGACAACGTGACATCAAAATGACGTAGATCTCGCTGGCGCGCCAGGATTTCGGGCCGGTCGCGGCAGGTCGTGCACCACTCTTTTTTTTCAGTGGCACGTGACAAACCAGAAACAGGAAGATGAACGAGTTCGAGGGCAGGTACAGGTATCTGTACAATCCTTCAATGAAGGAACAAAGAGATGCCAGAAGGTTGGAAAGGAGGAGGCCATATGCCGCAAAATGTGGAAGAACCTCCGCGATTTTTTTTATCATATCTCATTGTTAAGTGTTATCTTATTGTTTATATGTTTGCTAATAAACCGTGGTTTTATGTAAGTGCTGTCTGCTGTTGTTGTCGTCAAAGACGAGTGAAATTACGTGGCTGAAAAACTAGCATGACATAATGCTCAAAGCGGCATTAAGTTATAAAAACAGATAAGTTATTAAGGTAGATACTTACATACATTCTGGAATGTTGATGGCTGACCCAGGTAGAGGTGTAAATGTGTGCCAGTGGTGTAGAATAATAGACAGCCAGGTGCACATGAGGACACTATTCATATGATAACTGCTGCCATACACTCTGGAATGTTGATGGCTCATCCAGTGACTGTTGTCATTGACGCTAATGCTGCTGCAAGTTCTTCCATAGTTTACCTTTTTATTCTTCTTCTAGTGCGTAGAAATATCAAAATCGGTAGCTTTCCCTCAGTTGCGACACCTCTGTTCAGGAGAAGACTGCAACTAGTGCCGCAACCACCACGCGCAAGTATATATAGCTACAGCGCTCCCGTGACGTCACGTTGTCGCGCGACAGGTCGAGAGCGGCGAGTATACTGGAGCCTTTAGTGTCCTTCATTTTGCCCAGCCATTTCAGGGCTCGGTGGTCCGTTTCCAGAAGAAAGTCTCTACCTAAAAGGTAGTACCTAAAAGTGTCTAGTGCCCACTTGACGGCAAGGCACTCCAGCTCTACGGCTGAGTACTGTGTCTCCCGGGGAAATAGCTTGCGGCTAATGAAAGCCACCAGTCGTTGCTGTT
>OMLP01002441.1:0-10315 GCA_900302685.1 Spondyliosoma cantharus | reverse complement strand
GGGAGGGAATAGAGAATTAGGCAATCAGATCTATTGGCATTTCTTTAAAGGAGATTCATGGTGGGAGGACGGAGGAAACGTGAGGAAAAGTGGTTCCCCATTCACCTGCTAGCCAGAGCCAGTTCTGAGAGGCTTGCTGTGTTTAGATTGCATTAATCCCTCTGTCTCTACCTGTTACCGAGCTTTCATTAATGTTGTCTTTTAACATCAAGTCTCCTGCAGAGTGGGGAATAAGTGGAGAGTTCTCAGAACTCTGCAGAAAGTTCAAAGCGCCACAAGAAACCCTTTATGTGTTCCCTTAATCATTCAAAAACCCATCCTAGTATGCCACTTGCGTAGCTCCTCCATATGACGAGAAGAATTAATATTTGGCCTCTGATGCATTCTTTTTGAAAGAATAAAGGAATGTGAAGGAAAAGCATTATCTATTCAAGGAGCACAGGGAATACTGACTGTGTCTCAGTTCTGTTGTAGCTGCTGCGTCTCATTTTGTCTGTCGCAGATCACAGGGCTGCAGACTGGTACGCTACTGAGGGAGAAAGAGAGAGTGGGAAATTGTACTGTTTTATTAGAACCCGGTGGGAGAGTTTTGTAGAGGCAAGCATGCCATTGAGCCTATTTGCATCATGCTAGCAGTGAATAGATATGATAATATTGTGATACTTTGGAATCGCTCCCACAAAAGTGGTTTATGTGATGATTTTTATGTAGTGAGAGCTTCTGGCTGAGCCCCTCGTGATATCAGAGAGATGAGCTCGCCGTTATATATTCATTTATTTTTCCTTAAACATTGCAGTGCTGCACCTTGACGCTCTAACTCATGATCACCCCTTCAGTGCGAAAAACTTGTCAAAATATAAACTGCCGTAGTTATAATTTCAGTAGTGTTCTCTGTCATTTGTTCTGTTCCACTTCTCAGTGTTTTTGTCTGTAAGTCCGCCACTGTGTTAATGTATTAACTCCGACGCCTTAGGCTTTTTGTTTCATTCAGTAAAGCCTCATTGCTATAGAGTTGGCCTTATGCTTACTTTATGCACCAAGGACCACATATTCAAGTTCACTAGAGCAGACCTTCGCGCCTTTTGAAGCATTTGGACCGCGTTATTATGAAAGTATAGTGTTCGTACATTTGTAACTGCAATTGCAGCTCAGCCATCAGTGTAAAATTTGCCATTCGGAGTTTCCTGAATGCAGCCAGACAGAGAGAGTGGGAAAGATGTGTGTACCCTTTATTTTCACACATAATAACACAACAGTGGTTATTATTCAGGGGGTAAAACCAGTGAAAGGCTATTCAGAGCGTTTGTTTCAGACCGCCCTATTAAAACACTGAAAAACTGGAGTAATTTGCACAAAGGCTTTAAAACATTCTATGCGTTCGTCTGTGGCTTTTAAAAATCCTTTTGATTAATTTTCATTAAATTGCGTTGAACTATTTAAAAAGAGGGTTCTGTGGAAAAAGTCTCGCTGCTAGGTGTCGGGCTAAATTGTGTGGAGTGAAGAGATGTTACTGAGAGATGGTAAGCCCAAGGGACAAGCAGGAGGACAATGCTGTCTCTTGGGAGAATTTTATGCTGCTGAAGTGAATTTGAATACATAAAGGAGAACTCGGGTAAAAAGGAAAGGGGGGTACAACATAGCCTGTGTTCTCCTGGTCCCTTGTGTGGGAAAAGAGGCAGATTACCCTACAGTTTTTTCTTTTCCATTCTGACCCTAATTTTGCATTTTAAGGTCTGCAATTGTGCCATGAGTACATTAGCTCAGGAATAGCATATTTTACCTCCAAGCATCACACTTTTAAGTGTCAAATGTATTGCTCTTCAATGGAAGTTAATTTATTTCTATTAAAAGTATGCATTACCACTCCACAGAGCTGTTACAGATACAATGCATTGCAGTGAAAGTGTTTTCAGATTCAGTTTAATGCTTCCACTGAAGAAGTTACATCATGTTACTCATCTACTTTGCTTCTCTGCCTCTCTGTCAACTAGTTAGCTCAAATCCTCAACAGATTTGCGCAAAATTTGGTGGACAGGTGGGACTTCCGCCAAGACGAGAGGGATTAAATTCTCGATTCTCGATGAGTTCTCGGCTAGGATTTCCCGATACAAGTTTTAATGTTTGCTGTGAAACAGAGACCTGATTTCAAACCTTAAAGCATTTGCTTCATTGAATCATTTAAAATTTAAATGATCACACTTAAATAGGTTTGCACTGTCCAACAATCTCATAGTTCTACCCATGTCCTGATTGTTGTACGAAGTCTTTATTTGCACAAACAGATTTGTATTTATTATCCTTCATCAGGTTTGTTTTGTGTGCACTCCAGACAGTATCAATCAAACTGGTGTTGGTTTATTCATTTAATGCTTTCATCTGCTTTTGCAAATGAATTCTTGGACGTATCAACCAAACTGGAATGTCTTCTGTGATTACTTACAGCATACAGCAAACATACAGCGCAACATTACTCAACACACACAAAAAAAAGAACATATTCGTATCAGGACATTTTCCTGCTCAGGCAGGCAACGCCCCGCACATTCTCCCTTCTTAGTTTTCCTGTTTGGTCTGCCCTCTTTACTTTGTCCCTTATCTAAGCATCATTCATTCCTCCTCCGTGATCCTGCACTTGGCTGTGGTCTGCGTGGCTTGGCACCCACCCATTCCTCCCCTACCCAACTAAAGACACTGCTCTGCACTGTTCTTTGTCTTCAACTAAAAGCAGAGGGGCTGGGGGTGTGTGAGGGCATTACTTGTTGATATGCAGGAGCCTCACCTGTTTGCAGTGCACCTTGCCATAATGTCTGTCTGGATCGTGATCTGCTGCTTTGCACCTTATAATAGAACCAGGACATCAATATTGCAGTTTTCAAGAGGAAATGTTAGGTTAAATTTTAGATTACATATTAAAATAATCTGCATTGGTATTATTTTTAAATATTGTTACCACATGGGAAATTCATCTGTCACAGGGTTCCAGTTGGTCTTTGTTGAGCCAGATCCAGAGAGATCTCAAGGTAAATACAGATCTTTTATAGTAAAATCATCTTTCATACTTTCAAAAATAAAATCTAATAGTATAGCAAAAACAAATATCCTTTTTTGTAGAACAAAATCTTGTAAATGAAAGGCTTAATGCGTTCATTTTTGGGTCCATGACCTGAAAACAGACATGCAGAGGCATGTACCAGTGTTACAGTGAGCATGAACTGGTTTGCAGATGATGTGTTCTGTGCCCCTGTAGAGGTCACTGTTGTGTGGTGCCTTTGTGTCAGATTGGAATATTATCAGCAGCCCTAATGCCTTTCTTTATGATGTCTGCACTAAGTACTGTGACATTGAAACAGACCAAGAGAATGTGAGCAAGAAAAGAATTACAAAGTTAATTTTGTTTGCAAAGCCATAATGTCTGGTACAAACAACACTGTTTTAAAAGAGAAAAGTTTGTTGGCGCTTAATCGGCACAATGATGAACAGTAATTATTTTTTGTGCCAGTGTTAATCATGCTGTTCCAGTAGTAAGTTAATTTGGACCAAATAAAGAATCTTAATGTACATATGTCTGAAGGCGTCTTTGAGTTGTAGGATTATTTCCTCTCTGGAAGAAACACATTATGTTAATCACAAAATCCCCATATTTGTGTATCTGGGAGATGATTATGAGTGGGCTTTATTACCAAGAACACAAATTAGATAGTATGAATGAGTTCATCCCCAGCATTTGTATGTGCCATTTAACTCTGAAGTCCTTGTTTATTAAACTCCAATTGCACATATGAATCAACTCTTTGGCATTAATCACGAAGTACAAGGGCCCAGATGGTACAATCTTAGCCAAGCTTGAATTAATACGAAAGGTTGAATCGCTGCTGCATCCTCTCTACTCAAGGACCTTTGAAGAATGACATGAATAATCATTGTTGTTGGATGCATAGTTTATTAAGTCAGCAGAGCATAGTGACCTACTGCAAACTGAGAGATATTATAGCACATGGAGCTGCCCTGCCTCGACTTTTGATGTATTACAGCTTGGATACTAAAATGAAGGATGACTTCTTGAGTGAACTCATAATATAAAATTTTAGTATCATATCATGCACCATAATATCAGTATCATATGGTGATAATGATAACTAAACATAAACACGACCATTGTAACATAATGGTCACGCATCACTGGTTCCTCCACTGCACCAGCCTGTTGATGCTGTTGGACTGGTGAGCAGCTTCTACTTAGCTTGGTTCGCTTAACGTTACAGTCATTTGACGTTTGTCTTTCGGTGTTATTGTTAATGACACAATTATCCAATATACCAAACTGGCATCCTTGCTGATACTGACATTGACTAACTAGGTATTAGTCTGACGTGCGATTCGCCTGGACTATGTTGTCTTGCCAGTTTGTTTTGCAATCAGATTTTTAAATCTTAAAAAAATATATATAATTATATTTACACAAACTTAAATACACAGTATTTTATTTCTGCCACTAGGGGTCATTCAATTTAAAACAATGAAAAAAAGATGTGTCGTAAAGCAGCGCAGGATCATGGGTATCATTTTCTTCATTGTATAATGACCGTCACTGCTGATCAAAAACTATATGACGCGACTCAGGCTGAAATGTTGTTAGACTTTAAGTTTAGTCATGTTCGCCGACTTCTTTCTTTACTCTCTTATGTATCATTTGATGTTTCCACAAAGTAATAGCGACAGGCAACCGAATGAAATGCAGCGCTGCCTTGAGTAAAATTACAGATTTCCCTGGGTTTGAACATCGTTGGCAAGATTTGGGATAATGTAAGCACACAACTCAACAAAGGTCTAATTGTTTTTGAGATATTTTATTGCAGAAATGTCACATGTTATATCGTTAACCTGCAGTAGCTAAGAAATAGAGTGTAGTTACAGCTTCACGTTATTTTACAGAATAATCAATCAATTAGTTCCACACAGTCAGGAATACATATTTTGGACTGAAAATGGAAACAAAACACTGGTATTGGATCAGCATGAATACCTTGGAGTCAGCATGGGAAGATAAAAAGCGAGGCTGGTGGTTGTTAGGTTCGCAGAGTCGCACAGTACTGCTAGTAGTAGTAGTGCTCGTGGTCATTCAGCAATCAGTTGTAATTAAGATAACAGATTAATGTCTGAAAATACAGCCAACAAAAGGTCAATCTGACACCATTGATGTTTTTCAATTGTAATTGTATCTGTAGTGTTACCATGAAAAACTCCATGTTTCTCATACCAATATAATTCAATGAAATGAAGAGGAGAAAAAGGGAGGAAGAAACAGTATTCAAAAGAATGAAATAACAACAGGTGTATATACTGCTTAAGTACAATTAAATTGCAGCTGAACATATAATGGATTACCATTTTTTTACATGCATATACTGTGTATCCTGTCATTGTCTTTTGGTCTGGAAGAAAAAACAGTCCTCCTCCACTTTGTGTTGGCCCCACACTTAATGTATTCCGTCTCAGCTGATCTCCTGATTCTAAAGGACATTGCATCTCATTTCTTGTCACTTGTCCCCTAAATTCCTAAAGGTACAATTAGCATTTTGTTTGACGAAATGTTGAAAGGTTCATAGATTGATATTTGCAAAAATGTAGCAGGGTGTTTTTTTTTTTGCCAAATGCAAATTCTGACATTTATTAACTTTTATTACAGATACTCTGTTTATGGATTGTAAAACTCTGCATAGATTTAATGGGAATAAAGTAAAATTACAATGTTTAAACACAATCAGTGTGGCAAACCAGCAAGTGTGTAATTTAGTGTGGTGTGGCAATGAAATGTTTTACGGGCCTTGATTTATGTCCTGTGCATGGCATTTCTAATGAGAGAGACCAACATTGCAGTGTGCCTGTGTTCCAGGAAACTACATTTACAGCAGATCTTTTTTCTCAAGAGTGTTTTTCCCCAGCGAAATAATGTCAGCACTTTCCCACCTTCAAAGTCCTTTTGTTTCCAGATCTATTAACAATTCTAATTGTACAGGAACACTTGTTAAGTAAGGCTGGTAAATAAAGCAGGAAACGCATTATTTCCTTTTAGTGCAGATTAAAGGTACAGCTATGCCAGGTTGAAACACATTAATGAGGTTTTAAATAAAAATGCTGGCAGGGAATTTACACCGCTGACTGGTTTAACTGCAGTAAGCAGTTGATTTTCCTTGATGTTAAAGGGGAACATTATTTTACCAACTAATGAAAAATACATCTTTCCACCCTCCTATCTGTTAATTAACATGTTTGTGTTAGGGGATTTTCAAAAAGGGATACAATCGCTTTCAATCTGATTAAAGTAAGTGATACATAATAGGGAGGTTGTTTTCCTTGGGTCCTTCTGTTAATTGAATAGCTTTGTATGACTTGGAATGTTTTTCCTAGTCACAACAGTTTTCCCTGGACCTCGCTGGTCGGGATGCCCCTATCTTAATTACGGATCATACTCCAAATGTGGTTCAATTTCCTCAGCAGGACAGTTTCTGTTAACTGCTATTTTTAAGGCCAATAACAACGTCAAAGCAAGGGATGATTAAAGCAATTAAAGTTTCCCTTTGTTTTCTAAGCGCAGCGAGATAGGCCTGCCCTGTTTGTACAGCATTTATTAAACATTTACTAAATGGAATTGAATCTGTCATCGATGAAGTTTTCTGAGACAATTACCTTTTAGCATGGCAAACACTGTTTCACTCAGCTAACGTCTCAGAGCTTATGGCTGTGATTAACCATTTGATTTCATCAAGCCAAACTAAAATCCTCCAGCAGAGAGTGAGGGAGAGAGAGAGAGAACGAGAGAGGCAGGTTTAAATATAATTTTACCATCGGAATTTCTCAATTAGCATACCACATTTTCTCCATTAGATAAACTGCCTTTAGAGAGCTGGCTGGTTTAATCTGTTTAATGTCCGTGTAAACTATAATCTCTTGATTCTAAAAAGAAATCCCTTAAGGACATCATTCGCATACACTCTTCATAAGACAGTTTTTGAAAGACACGATCGAGTGCAGCTTTTAAAGAGGGATTGAACAGTGATGGGTTGTCATGCCTATCATGCTTTTCTTTTCCGTGGCACGCGGATTGTGCAAGTTGCAGTTTCACTTGCTTGAGTTTAGCTAATCATTAGTAATTACGCTTTTACAAGCTTGTCCTTGCTCAACTATCACTGCAACATACATGGCTGCATTTTAGACTTCCAATGGTTTATAGGTTTATGTGGGTACTCAGTCTTCTGCTTAGTGATTCTACGAGTGTTATGGTAGAGCGTGCTGTCTTGAAAGATGGCAGTTGCTGCTCTCTGAAAGATAATTTGGAAGAGATATCACCATGTGACATGATACATGAATCAAACTTTGATCTCAGATGGAATCAGAAGTGTATCAGCCTGTTTGTACACGCACATCACTGGCAATCATAGCAGCGCTGGGCTGTTAGTCTGTATGGATATAGAAATCAGGATTTGTTGTTATCCTATTGAACGATGAGCAGAGAGAAATCAGAGTGTTTACATGCATATCATTGCCTTCCATCATACACTGCAGGCTGTATGAATTAGGGCCTGCAAACACAGCCTCATTCTCCTTGCATCACGCCAAGAGTCACTCCATTGATTACCCTTCCCCGCTCCCAGGAAATGGCTCATGCATCTCGTGTACATTATAACAAATGTTCTCTTTGCATTACAATTGAATTGTGATTGTTATGTTCAATCAATGGGGAAAGGTCACGGGATCGCTCCTGCCAGCGCTTTAATGGAGAAGTCGATGAGGATTCATTTTAATCACTGCGGCTGTGGCAGAATGAGCACAACACTGAGAGACTGTCAATGGCCCGGTAATTACCGCTGTTTATACAGGTTTCTGCTTTAGCAATTTAGATATCCACAAATCTCTCTGTTTCTTGCACCACAGTTATATTGGAAGCTGCGTGGCATCAAATGAAGTACTCTAGGATGTGGGCCGTGACTACTCTAATTGTGGGACTATTGGTGAGGCAGGCTATTTGAAAATGAAGTGAGCTCCATTTGCTCCTCTTTTGAGCAGTTACATTACCAGAAAGCTGTTGCATACTTTACATACTTTATGTGAAGGAGTGTTCTATTAGCTCAGCTGAATCAAAGTCCTGCCTGTAGCAGCTGTATTAAGAGGTGGGAGATTGTGTACATCAACCATATTTACAGTGCGTGTCTGTCCAGGTTAACCCTATTGTTAGTGTGCAGATAGCTACTGGTACTAAATTTCTTATTCTGCAGTGTGGTTGCTGTTGAAGACATCGTGTTTGTATTTGGGGTGTGCTATATGACTATTTTAGGTCATGATTGATGTTGAACACATCCATGATCTACCTTTCAGGTGAATCATAGATATTGTGGTATTTAATTGTGGCCCTCTTACTTACAGAACCTCATTGACAAGCATATCAGCACTATTTAAACAAACAAATGGAGTGAGGGAGCCAAGTGGCATGGCGGTGGCAAGTGGCGTGGCGGATGGGGAGCTTGTGCCAAAGTATTGTGTTTCAATATTGTAAATTTGTAAATTGGCAAAAGCTATTTCAAGTCTGGTTTAGTCTGCGAGGCATTTTGAAATTGAGAAAAAATTATGCAATTTACAACTTGGATCAAGAATGCGATTAGAAAGATTGTAATTTTATTTTTTTGGCAAGATCGCCCACCTCTTGTTTGTATACGTAAGTACCATACCTCAAAGATTCTGCAGACATACACTTCATTTCCCAGAATTCTTCCTTCTTTGACTTTTCTAACAGTGACCAAAGATCTCAGTTTCCCTGAGATCTTTGGTCACTGAGGTCAATGTAAGATGCTTTAAATAATGCTATATATTAAGTGACCTGACTATAATTTTTTTTTTCCATAAAACTGGTCAAAAGTAGTTGGTAAATTATATATAAGCAACAACTATGAAGCATAAATACAGTTTTGTGTAGACTAGTGCTGCACCTACTGATCATTTCTTTTATTAGCTATTAATCAGCTGTTTATTTTCTTTATCAATCATTTGGTCTATAAAATGTCAGAAAATTGTCCTAGAGTCCAGGGTGGTGCTTTGAAATACCTTGTGTTGTGCATCCCTTGCGAGGCAACTCAGGATAAAGATCACATGATCATGTGATCTTGCGAATTCATCTTGCTACGCTTCAAGCTATGTGTTTGTGGCCAAAACACAGTAGTCCCAACCAATCATGACGAACTACTGGCAGCTATGGGTGTGGTTTAGGTGTAATGACCAGGGAAAGAAGAACTGTTTGTTTTAAACAATAGCAGCTTAAGGAGGTTAGGGTAGAGACTGCTTTAGCAACTATTAAAAAAGAACTGGGGAGTATTTGAGTCATTGAAAGAAGAGCTAAAGAACATGACCGAAGGCTTTTCTCGATGGAAAGATGTTTTCGCTCATGTCTTGACTGTCTTCTTGATTTAACCAACTGTTTCTGCTGGTGCTGCTGCCCTGCCAGTTAGGCCTATCAAGGACTAACTTTGACTCTTGGCAAATGGTGATCGACAGACTGTATGACTGTAATTGTATCGGCAATCTGACAGAAAAATCACCAATACTGATGATTGGAAAAGTGCTGAATATTGGCCCAATAATCAGTCTTTCCCTAGTACCCTAGTGACAAACAATCTGGCACTGAGGTAAGTGTTGTACAAAATCTGAAGAGATTAAATTTACAATGATACAAAAAACAGCTAATTTTCTAATTGGACAAGCTGGAATCAAAGAGTGTTTGAAGTTTGTGAATAAGACATTCAATTTTTACTGCTGACCACCTAATCAGTTGCAACTTGCCTGTCACATTGCGATAGTGACTACAAAATGTTAGTGGTTGTCATCAGCAGAATACACTCAACACTCAAGCTAACATCATTAGAGTAGTTCTATAGGCTGTGCAATAGTGCTGTGTGATATGGACAAAATTGTATATCTTGATATAGCTAATTTTATATCCCGATAACGATATATATCCCTTGGGGTTCTGCTTCTGTATCCGCGTCTAATGTAACGTTACTAGTAATGTTATTTTCTTCTTCCATTGCGCTCTCCTCCGTCTCCGCCATGCTGCTTTGCCTCTGTTTACTCCCGAGCGACCAGCGGCGTAAACGAGTCCTTGCGGATGATGTAAAAATGCCACCACAAAGCAGTAGCGTTGCTGTAGTTACATTCGCCTTCATACAATGAACTTGTCTTGAACTCAAAATGTGGATATCCAACGGTCATTCCGACATTGAGTTGTGCTTTACACGGCGTATTAAATCACAACCGTAGTGTACGTTAA
>OMLP01002439.1:11895-27660 GCA_900302685.1 Spondyliosoma cantharus | reverse complement strand
TTGTGTGTGCATCCGTCTTTTTAGGAGTGTGCATGCTATAATTATGGGAAGCCTTTCATACGGTAGCTACATAGCCGAGTTATTTTCTATTTTCTGCTTCCTACATGCCTCAGCGTCCTGTCAGATAAATGAGCATGGGAACAAAGCGAGAGCATTGTCTTTTTTTTTTTTTATTTCAAATGTGCGCTCTCTGTGGCGGGCGGATATTTCCGAAACCTTTCACACAGAATTAGTGCGCCCACTCCTCAAGGCTTACTGTTTAAATTCTGCACATTTTCCAGTGTTTCTTTTCATTAGTCGCTCACAGTGAGTAATCTCCCCTTACCAGGAATTCAGCACTTAATTAGCTCTGGGGAGAAAAAAATAATCAGAGCTTTAATGGGGCAAATTTATTTCAAATTGCACACAACAGTGTGAGCCCCCCGAGGAGGGTAATAGAGGATATTAAGCAGGGTCCTGGTGGTGGTGTGAGTGGTGAAGTGGTGCTAAAGGTCTTTGAGATCGATACACATGTCCGTGCCGTCACTGATTGTATTCCTGTAACACAGAACTGGGCCCCGTCACGGCAGGACGGCTAATAACTTCGACGTAGCTGTAAATCAGCACCATGTTAGCCACCCACATTTCTTCAGTTCCACTTCTTTTACTCCAGCCTTCCGGTTCCTAACGCAGGGCAGAGTCAACAGATAATCTGCCCTTCCCTCCCCGTGTTATTCGATCACTACTAACAAACACGCGCCGCAGCCTAAGTACAGTTAGGCTAGATGGATATGTGGCTATGGAAATAACCCCGTTGTGTACTGGGTGTGGATGGTGCCAAGATAATCAGAAGGACTCGAGGAATGCCTCTGCCATGGCCGGACAGTTTTTCTCTGTGCCTTCGGGGAGCTTGAGTGCTTTGATTGCATTACGACTTCATTACTGGGTTAGTTAGCTTTGGAATAATATTTGGAGTAGAGGAATGCAGCTCGGTGACAGGCCGCACATAAATGAACATTATCTGAGTCGTGTGATTATGGGGCTAATGTAAGTGAAATTAATTCACGCAGTATGCTGCTGTTTGAGTTATGCTGCCGGGGGAGAGACTGAAGGCCCGCAATGCTGGTGTATAGGAGAAAGCTACATTTTTGACAGGCAAAAAAAAAGGTACCAAACGGGGCCAACAACCATCAGAAGAAAGAGGTCAGTCATCTTTCTTTCTGCACCATGAATCCCACTCTCAGTGGTGCTCTTGCCCTCATGTCCCAGACAATTAAACGCTGTTCTCTTCTGAGTGGTCGAAAGTCAATGAGAAAATTTGAGATCGTAAATGGAAGACAGGGGCTGGCCCATGTAGAGGTCTGGGCTGTTTATATGAACTGCTGCTCCTTTAATCCTCCTTTGGTGATGATGTCATCATACCCCGCGTGACTTTCCTTGTGGCATCAGGGCCCCTCATCGATGCTGGCACCCATGCGTTTCTGTATAGTCACCCTGCGGATGGAGGGCTGGGACGTCAGCTCCGGCTTGGGGGGAAACTGCTCCATAAGGACCCGCAGGACCGCATCCATTTTCTGGTCCATCTGATGGACCTGGATTTGACACAGTGACAAAAGACAGACAGGTTAGGTCAGCCGAATGCCTCCGGGATAAACACTACAGAACTAAGTACAATGTAGACCTGCATTGTGAAACAAACAAAGAATCTCAAAGAGTTTGTGCTTTTGTTTCGTAATCATCTGCCTCTTTAATATTGTTGCCATCTCAATGACAGAGCAGCGCGGGGCATAATGACACCTTAGTCTGCCCGTCGCCGTCTACCTGCTAAAGCCACTCATTACAAAAGCTGTTGAGCTATATGATCCCTGCGTGGGCGGACAGACACTCACTCACACACACACACACACACCGCCGTTGTATACATGCTTCCCCAACTGTAAACACAGGTGTGTGAGCCAGCATCTCTGTATTCACCTAACCATGGTGTGAATACAGATGAATGGCTCCACCCCAGTGACAGAAGTAAACAGACAACAGACTGCCTGGTGACATGCAAATACAGTGAGGACATTAGCACACGTACACACCGAGACACACTCATGTACACAATGACGGAATATAGCGAAATACATCGTCTCAAAGTACAATTTTTTAGGTACTTTTTTAGGTACTTTTAGGATGTTAAATGTACTTAAGTGTCAAAACATTCACCATCAACACATCTGGAGATGTAGAAAATGTAGAAAAAAAGCGGTACAATATTAACCACTGAGATGTATTGGAGTAGAAGTATTAAGTTCACATAAAATGGAAATGCTAAAATAAAGCACCTTGACTTTGACACTGTACAGGTAAATGTACTTTCACTGTACAAACACTGATTAATGATGATAATGTAGTGAAGCAAAACACAAAAAACAGGTGAAGCGATTCGTAATCATCTCAGTTACACAAAGAACTTGTTTGGTGAGCTTTCTGTTTGCTGTTTCCACTGATAGAATGTAACTGAGTACATTTACTCAAGTACTGTAATTAGGAACAATTCTTTCCATCTCCTGCTGCTATATACTTCCACACCACTGCATTTTATGAATATTGTGTGCTTAACTCTTATCATTTATCATTTTAACTCTCTTAACATTTATTTGATTACTTGAATTACTAGTTACTTTGCAGATTACTTGCTGCATCAGGGCCAAATATGTGTATAATTTACTTGAACTTTTTTAGTACATTTAATATCAGATATTTTAAGTACTATTTGTATGGGCGACTTTCATTTTCACCAAAGTAATATTTCAAAACAATATATTTACTTTCACTCAAGTGTGATTTTTGAGTACTTTTTACAACATTGCATGTACACACTCAGAACTATATTAAAAAAAAAAAAAGTAGCTGTGTAGACTTATTGCGCACACTTTCCCGACTTCAAAGAGACTTTCTACATCTTCACAGCCTTGGCCTTGATTTTACCTCTGCACTTCTTTATTTTGCTCTCCTCTGATGGCTCCAATGGCTTCAAGAAAACCAGGGGAAATGATAAAGATGGCGCTTCGTAAATCAAAGCTTAAACAGCAAAGCACATCAAAGAGCCAAAACATCTCACGCACCAGGCAGAACAGATAGATTCAGACTCCTGTCTCTACTGGACGCTGATAGCGAACAACTCTGGCCCAAGTGCGGCATTTCTGGCAGGGCACGGCGAGACAGTTAACATCAATGGCATTTTCATAGGCTTAAGCGTATGGGCCCTCTTTCTCTCTGTCTTTTTAGTGCGTGTGCCTGACACGCCTGGACACTTTTATGGCAGAGCGGGACATTTAGCAGCGATTATTGTTGTTGAAATATGAGCCATAATAGGAAGCGTAGATCTAAAATATCAGCGTGTGTCACAGGGAAGAATGAAACCACATCTCGACATGCCAGTGATCACAATTTATAAACGTTTTTTTTTATTGTTAAAATGTCTGACGAGCCATGGATGTCAGGCAAATAAATGAGTTTTGCTTAGTTTCTAGATCTCATTACTACAGAATTTATGTTTTAGAGTCTTTTGGATCGGCAGTTAAAGCTCGCGCAGATAGTGAGCTTTAGGTCATGTGCAAGTCCACTGACTGCTTAGATCTGACCTATCTTTTTTGTCAATCACAGGTAAACTGAGTCTTAATGACATCATATAACTATTTCATAAGGGTTTCGAAGTGTGCCAGGGCAAGAATTACTTCCTTTTGACCCTTTTCACGAAGGTTTGCTGGTATTTCACCATCCACAGTGCTTTCCTCTGAGATTGTACCATGACCCAAATAGCTGCGCTAAGTAGACGAAGCACGCGCTGGGCCCGGATGAAGCTTAGAGAATAATAGGCTATCATAAACATGTTGGGCAGTAATCTACAGACTTATCAACATTCTCGTTGGAGCTTAAAATGGATCAGGAATTCCTCCTGCTGTGTTTCTAAAAGGAGGGGCCCAGGAGACCCACAGAGAGACAAGAAAAACATAATTAGACGCACAAGATGTATTTACACCCTGCGATCGTGTGTTTTTTCTGGAGATGGATGCGGGGGGCGAGATGCGAAAGTGAGAGGGCGAGATTGTGCAAGAGCGTGTTTACGAATGTGTCACTGGTGGCGCAAGAGTAGATCTCCTTGTGTTTCTAAGTCTGGATGTGGGTGAAAGAGATGTTGTGATTACAAATGAGAAAATCAAAAGCAGGTGAGAGGACGGAGTTAGCGAGAGAAAGAGATTGTGAGGGGGTTTTTATTGTTTAGCTTTTTAATCAGTTTTTTAATCCACATTACTGTTTCGATTTTTTGTGGAAGGATCAGCAGCGATGACTCAACTCACGGGTCATTTCAAGGCCTGCAGCTTGTACTGTCTGTTATGCAGATATCCTGTTATGAGTTATGGGTGACAGTGTGCTTGTGACCACTGTTCCTCTTTGCTAATATACCTTCCTATGTGTTACATGCTGTACTGTATGTTGTCATGACCTCTGAGACTTCGCCTTTTTCCGCATGACATCACTTTGTTGTCTTGCAGAAGACAGCTCTTGCAGGCACAATCTACAGCTGCAGCTACCAATTACTTTCATTGTCGGTTCATCCGTTGATTATTTTCCCGTTCTGTAAAATTTTCCAAAAATGGTACAAAAATGTTCATCAGTGTTTCCCAAAGATCAAGATGATGGCCTTAAATGTCTTGATACTATTGTTACTCAAACTGATTAATGGATTATCAAAATAATCAGTGGTTCATTTAATAATTAAATACAAAATGTGGAAGCTCAAGTACTGTCTGACCTTTTGTATTAATTCAAGAAGACAAATGTTGCTATTTTGTCTTTAATTAAATATGTTTTATTATCTTGTGGTTACCTTTAGAATTGTTAATCTGGCATTTACCGTATATGGGGACATTGTATTGAGAAGGTTTTTTTTTGCTGGAGTTGGGTGTCACCACTGCTGTGTCACATAAACGCATGTGATCCAGTGACAGGTGATGCTCCAGCTGTCCCCGGCCCTCCCTCTGACCACAGACAACACATGGGACAGTCACAAGCACTGCTGACACTTCAGCAGCCGGGGTTTCCCTGAACTCCGATAAGGTCTCTCTGACTACAGCCGAGTCAGAAAGGGAGAAAAAGAAAGAGAGGGAGACATGTGTCCAACTGGGTGGTGCTCTCAGGCAGAGCCGCTTTACATAAGTTCAGTTAATGCATACAGGATTTTTGAATAAAACATACTGTATGCATAGTTTTTTTTTTCTCCAAAATTTCTGAACTGGCTGAATATGTGAAGTAAACCCAACCCTGCTAAATATATATTATGTCGGCAGAACATTGGATAAACAAAACCCAAAAATACTGAACGTAACCCATAAGACTTTTTGTTCAGTAAGGATATAACAATCTTACCCAGCACGTTGATGCTGATCTAAACTTAAATGATCAACAGTGTGTGAAGATTCAATGTCAAAGTTATCTATTTGTTGTGTGGGAAAGATGTCCGCTGAAGCTAGCATGCTAACGAGCTAACCCAAGCCCAAGCTCACAGTCTGGATTGATAGCTGCATGGCTAACTGAGCTAACTAGCTAACGGCAGCTACAGTTAGCAAAAGTGAGTGATTACTCTGGTGATATGAACTATATCTGTCCATCAAACCAAATGAAACAAAAAAAAAACTCCCTTTGATGCCTCCACAGTTGCTCGGCTGGATGGCTGAAAACTTTCTCCAAGTCTCTATATTTACACTGCAATACTTGCTTTTTCTTGTGAGTCTTTCATCATTTGTTATGTTGTTTATAAGTACAGCACTTTGTAACTCTGTTGTAAGGTAACATATAAATACAATTATTATCATTATTATATAAATGTTATCATCTACTGTATTTGGTCTTTGAGCTGTATTCCGGCCATCGCAGTGACTGCTGGAGACATCGAGACAACGGTGGGGAGGACACAGAGCTCCTGTTCACAGAGAAACACCCTTCCTGAACCACCTTCCTGCCCTCCCATGGGACTCCGTCTGTCATCCGATAAACCCCAACAAACACACAAGTATACAAGTAGACAGACAATTGTGTGTACAGTGTGTACACACACTTGTTTGTGCTGGTCTGCCTGTCACCTAGCAAACAACAAACAAACAAGGAGCGAAACGAGGGACCACATTAACCGCGGCCAAAGAGCTGTAGGGTAGAGTTTAGGTAAGAGAGTCATAATGGAAAACTAATAAAGAGCTGAGGGGAGTAAACAACAGTGTCACCACAGGGTGAAAGTCATCACAAGCTTTACTTTCACCAGTTTAGCAGACGGTTTGTCCTGCAAAGTAAGCTACAACCCCAACACCAAACAGCCCCTGTGTTTACTGACAAAGGTTTTACGGAGTGTTTGCGATGTAGTAACATCCTTTATACATTCACGTGTTTCACAGAGTGGTTAACCTCGCCTCATCCTAGCTGGTCAACGCCTGCGCCCTCTGAGGAAGCCCCTTTCATCACCAATCACGATACCATCACCTGTAACCAATTAATGTGTACACCTGTGGAATGTTCCAAACAGACTTCCACAGTCTTTTGTTGCTCCTCTCTGACCTGTTTGAAATGTGCTTCTGACATCGAATTTAGAATAAGCATACACAAATAAATTAAGATGATGAAGTAAAAGATTAAATATATCGTCTTTGTACTGTTTTTAATTCCGTAAATGTCAAAAATGTCAATCTGTGTTGTAGCTGGTGTGGTGACTTCTCGGTACTCTGAATGGATCATGGCTTTTCTAACACCTTACGCACGTGGACTCAAATCAAATTCATGACAAGATGAAATAAGATCAATTTTATTATCCCCCCCAGCAGGACACTTTTGTTCTCAGGCCCCGAGGCTGCAGCAACAAAGAGCAATAGAAGCAGCACGTTACATCACAAGGCCAGATTTGACACGGATTTGTTTTAGAAACTTTTACTGGAGAGTTGTTCCAAATGTTGATACTTTGCAGTGTGAGATTTCTGGAAGGAAAATGAAAATGCACGCGTGTAACTGACACAATTTAACAAAAACAATTGTAGTCCTGTTAGTAATCCCCCTTTTTCACTGAATATAACTGCTTCGTTTTTTCTGTAACTTTACTGGACTGCCTTTAATTTTGTATCTGATTACATTCTCCTTTTACACATATATGTGTATATCTGTTATTACCCGAGCGTCCATAATGAAGATTATTATTAGTTGCAGTCCTCTACGAAACATTTCAATATGAGCTCCACCTCAACCAACTACAAGACTCATCCTGCTTTACATTAATGCATGAGTAATAATAATGAAAACAATTTCAAAAGGTACTTTTTTGTACATTTTCTTGATTATACTTGCATACATGCATACATACACACATACATACATACATAGACACATACATACATACATACATACATATATACATACATACTTGCAGTCTTTCAGTGCACCTTTACCTGTATTTTTTATTGAAGTGAAGGACCCGAGCACTTCCTCCACCACTGAATATATTACCTTCATTCATCTGGTTGAAATTATTTAATCTATTGTACAGTAGGCAAAACATAGCTGCAATACTGCTTTCGGTAGAAATGCATGAAGGAAATCCAGAGGTCAAGAGGTCAACATGTTACCACCTCGTCTAAAGAGAAGAGAAGAGAAGAGAAGAGAAGAGAAGAGAAGAGAAGAGAAGAGAAGAGAAGAGAAGAGAAGAGAAGACTGACTTTCATGCACAACAGCACATCTTTAATTCAAACACGGCCCTCATAAGCTGGCCTGTGCCGATAGACCGATTCACACTGCCATCTGTTGGAGAGTCATAAAGCCTGGAGAAAAGCTTGGAGCTGCTATCGCTGCATTCTGTGATCCCTGCCAGATTCAACCATCGCATGATTACTGACAAATGGAGACATGACATGCACGAGGGGTTGTAAGATACTGCATGAGGTAGACGGAGGGAGTATGCGTGGTGGTTTGACATGTCATGAATGGTGTGTAGGTGTTGTGGAGTGGCGTGGCGTGGCTTATTCGTCAGGACAAAACAAGGCCAGTATGTACACTGAGGAGCACAGTCCTGGCTGCATTGGAGCGCACATAGCCTTTCTTTGGACAGTCACAGCACGGACGTCGAGCACGTAGGCAAACAAAAACACAGCCACTCATGGAGACACATGTAGCTCCCTTTCTTGCTCTCTTTCTCTCTTTGACAGTCACCTTGAGGAGGGCCGAGGAGTGAAAAAGAAGAGAGGGAAAAAGAGAGAAAATGAAAAAGAGTAGAGCAGAAGAGACAGAGGTGCAGGGCTGCCAGAAGGAAAGACTACCAGCTCCAGGAATGTCTTGGCATCTGTGTCCGACCAGGCCCGTGCTATTCAACAAAACAAGATTCCTGTCATTGAAATGCTCTCAATTGCACGAGACAATGGAGACAGAGCCGGGACAGAGAGAGAGATAAGAGGAGGGGGAAACAATCGCACAGGTCACTGTCCTTGCATGCTGTAATGAATGTGTAATGTGTTTTTCCCACCACCGTGACCTCAAAAGGCCTGGTGCTGCAAGCCTGCATAACAACCGCACAATTTCACAGCGTCATTCTTTCTCACCTTTGTTATGACTGCGTCTGCGTACATGGCATTAGCATGACTCACACAATGTTCATTCCAGTTGGAAAAGGAATTCATTAATATCCCACCGGGGACCTTTAAACGCTGTTTTAGCTAAAACAGAAAATATCCAGTGTCCGTCACTTTCACACTTAACTCACCGAAACACATTTCAGTTCTGTGAAATCATCTGCAGTCAGCAGAAAGGGGCATTTTCATGTCTGGTGTGAAGCAATCGAAATTCACACACACTGGCCAGAGATTAAAAGATTTCCAAATGTTTTCACACCCCTGATAGAGTATTTCTTTAAATACACCAGTACTTAAAGCTAGCATAGGTTAAATATTTTGGAAGTATTTTTTGTTAAATTTGTTGAAACTCACACTATCCCATACGTTTCCAACAATGTTCAAAACCGAGAAACCTGAAAGTTTCTAAACGTGACTGAAACTCGCCCTTGAACAATTCTGCCCAACTCTTGCAGATAGATTTTCATCAGCAATGATGGTTGTTGAACAACGAACACAGCAACTCCCATCTACCCACATGACTTTTGTTTTGTTTTGATTGAGTGACCCCTAGTAGCAAACTGAGCATGCAACGCAGAGTTAAAATGCTTAAAAATAAAAGTACAATTAATTTTCACAGTTTGCTAGATAAGGTTATGTTCAAATTATTCTATGTAATGTGCAAGTAGCCTCTCGTAGTGACAACCCCACAGAGAATCATTATCCAACTCTGCAGTCGCCCTCAACTGTATGTGGAGCGTTTTAAGTGTCTGTCATCTCATTGTTTTTGTTTTACGGCCCTCACTTTTATAGTTTTGGTTCAATCTCAACACTTTTATCAACCCGTTTCCATACACAGTGGGCATCCGTTTTTGGTGGAAAGTTTGCGATGAGCCCATGGTAGACTCATCCCCAAACCAGGACTACACTGGAATAAAATGTAACTCCATTTAAGATTGGATGTTGGACAGTCTCATGTTCTGCTTGTCAGCCGCTATATACAACAGCCTATGTGCTATAAATGATTCTCACACAAATAAGGCATTTATGTGCAAATATCCAGTAAAACAAGAGAGACCAGAGAGGTCGTTTCCAGTTATTTTCCACCCGTGTTCTCATAAAACCTACGGCACAATGGCGACAGCAACAGCATCGGGTCAGTTCAGGTGAATTTCCCTGCCTCTCTATAGATCCCCTGTGCAGCTCACTCAGACTGGCTGCCTGCTCTTTGTGTTTCACCCACACACACACACACACACACACACAAGCACACACACACACACTCAAGGTCCAACGTTTCACTCATAACACAATGGTCAATGCAGAAAAAGCAACAGAGGGTGCACACACTGGCCTCGCTGGTGGGCCAATAACAAGCTAGCATTACACAGAGGTCATCATTATCATTGCCGTGACAGAGCCGCATGAATGGAGAATGGAGATGCAGGGATGAGAGGAGGGAGGGGAGGAAGGGAGAGACCAGAAAGAGAGAGTGAAGGAGGAAGAAAATAAAAAGAAATGAAAAAAGCCAGAAGAAAAGGAAAATAAATTTGAAAGCAAGAAAAAAAAAAAAACGGACACTAGTGGCTTTTGTCTCCAGGAGAGGGGGTTAACCGTAACACACACACACACACACACACACACACACTCGTTAAGAAACACAATTTTGCGCGTTAGTCTGCAACTAGGTATAACATCATCAAATCAAATAAATTCAACACAGCTTCATCCATGTTTATTATCAGAACTTCAGGTAAAAGCAGCAAAATCCCCCCTGAGAAGTGACATTGCACGCCATGTAGCACACCACCATTCCTCTGTGTCTGTAGAGGTTTGGGACATCAGGCTGTAATGCTGTTAACTGGTGTACACCTTACCTCATGTTCTGAGTCCCAGCTGGAGAGGAAAAAAAAAAATAGGGACGGGCATGATTTCAGTTAGACTCTACGTTAGTTGAGTTCTCTCCATACTGACGGGAGAAATCCTCCACTCAGCTCGTCTTTGCCTCTGCCGTTCAAATTGAGAAAACATGGCAGCTGCTCTGGAAAGAGTATCAACTTTCCCTTAAATTGTCACCAGTTTTTTAAAATAAATGTAACGTAAAGCATCGGCAATGCAGTGGCATAATCGCGCTTCATTCAATGAAGCTTGTTTATGAGTCTCGTCAGTGAGTCATGTCATTACCACTTAGCGGCCGGGCTCAGTTGATGCTCAGTGTATATTTTACAAATTAAGGTCTAGTCTCAGTGTAACTGCATGATTTAGGATGACTTTTCCCCGTTCGCCTACAGAAATCTGCCAAACTATGATGCGTGTCATTTCTGATTATTCACAATTTAACTTGCTGCAGATTCACACTTTCCAATTTCGGAGATTTTGCTTCCAGACGAAAAGAAAAGGGTAATGATAAACATCTGTGAACCATTTCAGTGACCATGCTCTTATCGCTTTACAGGAACAGCAACCAACAGTCCAATCTAAAAAAAATTACTTCAAAGGTTAGATTCACCCAAAAAAATTAAAATTCAGGAATTAACTACTCACCCTAATGCAGACGGAAACTCAGGGGAAGTTTTGTAGGCCACACCACATTTCTGGAGCTTCACAGCAAAACAGCGTTGCAGCGTTCTCCTAAGCAACTGAAGTAGATGGGGATGTTTTAATACATAAGGAACAACCCTCCTAAAAAAACACAAAATGAGTCCATACAGCTTGTCTTGTGTAATCCTTGATTCCAGGAGATTCTGGATATCCTAATATGATTTGAAAAGACAATATATATGTGTCAAAGGTGTAAATATAGTCTTTTCAAATCAATTTTAGGGTCTCTGGGCTTCCAGAAACTTGGTATGCCATATGAGCTTTATGTAGCCTTTTTATGGGTTTTGTTTTTTGTTTTTTCAAAATTTTAAAAGAGGTCATTTACTTCAGTTGTTCAGGATAATGCTGCAATGCTTTTTGGCTGTGAAGCTCCAGAAATGTTTTTTTTTTGGACTAAGAGGCTTCATAGACTTACCATCAGCACAGGGGGTGAGGAGACAATGACACAATTTTTCCATTTTTGGGTGAACTTGTTCTTTAAGGTCCCCTCCACACATATATCAAGGCATATACAAAGTGTATACATTCTTTAAAATGTCTAATAACCACATTAGCCCCGCCTTTCCTTCTCCCTCATTAAAAATTCCAGACTACATGATTACGCAAATATTTTTCTTTTCACACATTTGACTGCTGGACACAAGATGTTTCCAAATTCACTATAAAGTGCATTGGAGGCCTCAAGTCTCCACATCACACACACCTCTTAAAATCTTTTAGCAAATAATGTGAAAACTTTCAGTGGATTCTGCACATACATCGTTTTACACAGTGAAGTTCAAACTTTTCACCGTAGGAACAAGAAGAGAAACACGTTTTTGAGTGCCATAATGCTGTCGTCTACAGAGGAGGTGGTGAGTTTGCTTCGGGGACTTCTCGCCACGGATACACACACACACACACACACACACACACATTGCATATCACTGCTCACTCTATGCAGATAAGACACAAACTGACATAATGTCTCACTGTCTTCCTTTTCTCACAGCCTTGGCTTGAAAAAAAAAAAAAAAAAGCACAAGCTGACCAAAATGTTCTAGAATGTAATGCAAATATACAAAAAGCAAAACGACACAGATGTACAAAGTAAAAGAGAAATACAAACTGAAGAGAAGATGTGTATGATTGTTTTATAACAAGCGTGAGCCGGCGGTTAGGGATGAAAGATGGGGGAGAGAAAAAAGGGGGAGGGTGGTCAGACGAACTTCAAAAAGGCTCTGGTGGCCTTTATTAACAGTTTGTTTTTGCGGCCTTGTGAGTGTGTTGACTCATCCTCTGAGCTCTTTCATATTTGTGGGGAGGGGAGGAGGTTGTATTCAGTTTCTGGGCCCGAACTATGATTATGAAACGCGATAGCATCTCATTATTGATGTGTTTGTGTCACTGTGTGTTTATATCGGCTTTCATGAGAGGCCGTGTTATTTCGGTAATGTCTTGTTGGTTATGTGTATGTGAGACTGCGTGGATGCAAAACGGTGTTATTATTAGGGATTATTAGGAGTTATTAGTCATGTATTTCAGAGTCTGTGTGTGTGTGTGTGTGTGTGTGTGTGCGCATCCGTGTGTGTTTTTTTGAGGTCCTGGATCGCTGCTGTGGAACTGGTTTAGGATTCCATAACTTTTCCAAGAAGTTCCACAACTAAATAGGAGCTCTACATGACCTTAAATTGTTTCTTCCTCTTCCGATTGTCTGGTTTCCATACAGATGGAGGAGAGCAGCCGAAAACCACCAGCTAATGCAATGGATGTGTGAAAAGTGTAAATGTATTCACGTCATGCTGATGCTTGTCAAACTTCCCCCAGAGGTTTTATTAACAATCTTTTAATGGCTCTTTCTCTCATTGCACTCAGGAGCACGTGACCTTACAAAAAGTTTCTGTACGTGTTAAGACTTTGTTGATGCTACAAACCAGCATCCTTAAAGCATTTAGTAGTGCTTCATTTGAGGTGAACCGGGGTCACGCTTTTTTGCAAGCTGAGTCAGAACGAGAGAGCGGGAGAGCGAGAGCGACAGAGTGCGTGAATGAATCCTAAACCAACGTGTCAGGTGGACTCAAATTCACCAACCCAACGAGCGACTGACCGGCTCTACCAGCGGCCTCGGTGCCAGCTGGAAAACAGAGCTAGCCCGGCTCAGATTCACCACAGGTCGGGCCGCTGCCAAGGAGAATGGATTCACTTTAACGCTGGCAGATACAATATGTTCTTTGTATTGTAAAAGCAGGAGAAAGAGATGGACGGAGAGAGAGAGTAGGAAGAAATGAAGGGGAAGGCTGGATGGCAGCGGTGTGCGGGTGGATTAGTTGTGGACCGAGCGAAGGAGAAGAGGGAGGGAGCGAAAGAGGGAAATGGTGGTTATGTTTTAAAGAACAGGAAACCAAGCGAGAGCACCTGACGCACATGATAAGTATCAAGGGCTGTGCCACGTGCCGCTAAACTGCAGCCAAAGCTCTTTTTCTGCAGGGGTGGCGGTGGTGGTGATGGTGGTGGTGTGTCGAGGGGGGTGTGTACCGGCTAATCTCTCTTCTGAGTGGGTGCGCACTCAAAGCTGCTTTTGTTTCTGAGGGCTACTTTCACGAGGATGTACAATCCCCCGTGTCCACTCCTCCTCCTCTCCACCTTCTCCTTCTTTTTTTTTCTTTCTCCTTTTTATCTCTCCGTTGTTCGGCGCACACTCTTTCCCTCTGAAACACTGTGGGTGTCTTATTTGATTTACCGATCATTCTGTTTGGACATGACTGTGAGGCTGCGAGAGAGAGAGAAAGTGTGTGTCAGTACACATACGTACTACGTGTGGGAAACACTGATGGTCTTTCATGTCTGAGGAAGGCTAAAAAAAAGCCATAAATCGAAACAGCCAGAGAAAGCGCCGGGGCGAGGGAGAGGCTTTGATGTCGCGTTGGAGGCGCATTAGTGTTTTTCACGTTGAGAGATGAGAGGGTCGGGGAAATGTTCTCGCAAACAAAATAAATGTGCAGCATAAACAAGCCAAAAAGAGATGAATTATGAGAAGGCTGCCGAGGGATGAAGCCGCTGTCAGCTCGGCGGCATACGGGTGCGGGCGGGGGGGAATGCTTTTAGGTCTCACTCCCGCACGGACAGGAAAAAATCATTTGTAAGCACCATGGCATGTTCACATAAATATGTTTGTAGTTAAACTGAAAAGGTGATGAAAATATGGAGCATAAATACCAAAGATGCAGCAGTTAAAAACCCATTTTGTTTGTGTTTCTTCAGGATTTTTTTTAAATTGGATATAAACACAGTTAAATAACTTTTCAAACAGCGATAATTTACTTTATGATGATTTATGATTATGGTCCATTATTGTGTAAATTAAATCCTCCAGCAGAATTTGCCAAATTGTCACTTTGACCTGTAAAAAGGCAAAACAAACTCAAAAGTCCATTACCCTCTGCGTGAAACACATAAGGCAAAACGCCATCGATACGTAAACACGTCAACCTCCGCCGACCAATTTTCCTGGAAGCTGTCGCCACACGCGGCTATTCCAGGCCTCCGACCGAATCGATAAAAGCACTCAAAGAGTTTTTTAGCATGTAAAGTCGAGTAAACACACTGGCTTGTGGAGAGGGAGGGGGTTGAGGTGGAGGAGAGGGCGGAGGGAGCAAGCAGTTGCCCGATGGACCATTTGTCCTCAGAGACAGCTGGACCCTATCTGCTCCTAACTGGTCCCCAGTGTGGTGGCCCTCATGAGGACAGAACGTGAAGGCAAACACATTTTAATAGTTTAGATTACGTGCACGGAAGAAAAAGTAGGACATAAACAGCAGGACAGCGAAAAATGCGTCTGACACTTGAGAATGTTGTCATGTTTCAACACACACACACTTTAATCCATAAATATAAGACAGACATGTGCACACAAACACCCAAACAAAGAAAAAAAAAGAAAAAAGAGTTTATAGTTATTTAAGGCCTCCTCTCTTCTAGGAACAATTTCAACACATCCAACGAGACAAAACACGAATGTTTCGTCATACAGTATGTGGGAAGATGAATAGTTGTCACATGATTCAATCAGGGCAGTTTGATTACATTCCCCTGTCTCCTCAGAGCTAATAAATGGCCCGGCGACGTGACACCACGTTCCGTCTCATCGGCCAAGCGGCAATGACTCAACAAGACAAAACTGCTGTGGCTGTGAATCACTCACACTCATCTGTTGGAAAGAAAAAAAAACACACACACTCACGCAAATACTGATACACCTCCCAAAAAAATGACATGGCAGCGACACATGCAGCGCCAGAATAGAGTTTTTTCTGTCAGTCACCTTGTCTGATCCTAACCTCATACATGCGTCTATATCGCGTGTGTGTGTGTGTTTATGAATGTGCAAGTGTGCGTGCACCTCGGCAAGCCAGTTTTGACTTTGCATCCAGGGTGTGGCCTTGCATGGGGTTCACACAGGGGAGTCTTTATAAATGAAGGAGCCCCTTGCCCGCTGCGCCCCCCCCCTTCGTCTTCTCACTGCCAGCTGCCACAACCACCAATCCCCCCCCCGCACACACCCACATACACGCCCCCTCGT
>OMLP01002439.1:0-11875 GCA_900302685.1 Spondyliosoma cantharus | reverse complement strand
AGCCAGCGTGGCATCGTCAGTCACCGGGGAGGTGCCATGTTACTACGGCCACTGCTGTAGGTCGGCCACACTGTGGCTTTGTTCTCGTCATCAATAGGCCAGTCAGCCTGATATTATAAATGAAAAGGGGCGTGCCAGTACTTTGGTCTAGGTTCAGGGCGACCATTGAAATGGATACTAATGGCATCGTGGCTTCAGCACAGGAAATCATTTCCCTCAACAACACAGATGGTGCTTTTCTGAGCAATTAAAATTCTTGCAAACAGTCTACATAAACATATAGACACTGCAGCCGACATTTCTTTTTTTTTTTACCACTAAATGTATTCACTGGTGGAAAATGACAAGTCCTGTAAACTTAAAGATACAATATGTAACATTCACAAAACTGTTAATGGAGACTAGACCTTTTTAGATATTTTGTTTAGAAATACACTGAATTGTCCAGTTTTAGGCTTGACCGACAACGATTGGCAACTGTGCGGGCAGTGTCGCATATATCGGATTCTTTGCTTATTTAATTTTGCTTTTGTACCTAATATTTGTACCCGTGACTCTGTCTTTATTGCGCTTTGCCAGCCTTTTTAGTCACGCTTGCTATTGCCTTTCTTTTGTCACCGGGTGCATTTCATCACGGCAGTCCACACGGACACGGAGCAGAGCCGAGACACAGACTCTTTCTTGACTTGATGACAGGAAGTGCTGTTAGAAAGATCTGTGGTTGAAAGTAATGACTGCTTAATAAAAACATGTCGGCTCCGTTGTCTCAACCAGGGCAGCCAACTTTTACCCGACTCCCGTTAGAAAGGCGCCTTACCTTATTATCTTTCACAATAAGAGTCCCACAGACCCAAGAAACTGCACATCTTTAATTTTGTAGAGCTGTGTACTCAATGATCCTAAATGTTTCCCACAACTTTCAAACCTGGAGAAACTGTACTGATGGTAATAATAGAACTGCTTAATATCTGAAAATGTTCAAACTCTATCATCTCAAGTGACGGTACGCTCCAGCTCTATGTTTAAGAAGCCTTAATAGACAAAACATGCTTCATCAGCTGTGTTTGCAGCAGGCGTCCTCTCAGGTATTACTCATTTAATTTTCCAAAACATGATCCAAACTGTAAACCACAGAGCGACTTGGACAGAGAGAGAGACACGAAACAACACACGCGATGTAAACAAGAGTTGTCTGGGTACAGTGGAGGGAATTTAAGATGATGTGTGTATCCCAGACAGCGAGAATCCCCCATCAACCCCACCCCACGCCAGCTGTCTGCCCTGCCCAGACAGTGGCCCTGTGCCTGGTGCCACGGCCCCTGACAGCATGCCAGCTGATCCTTGGGCGCAGGAGTCAGCTTGACCCCAACCAACCCCCATTCCCCTTTTAACCAGCATTAAAGCCATTACTTCAGATAGAGAGCCTTATTATACTATATGACCACAGCTGGCCTCACACGGGAGAGGGAGAGGGAGAGGGAGAAGGAGTAGACGGCATTGTAAAGCTGTGTAAGACGGGACAAGAACATCTCGTCGCACATTCGTCTGTTTCCAAATATAGCATCTTTCCCCGTCCCACTTAGAGTCTTGTTTTTGTTATGGTGCCGTTTTTCCTCATCAAAGATGTGGACATGAGAAGCGGCGTTAGCCGGAAGCCTCACTCGTTCGAGACATTTGTTTGGCTTTTTGTGGAGTGATGTTTTGATGCTGTCTGCAAATGCTGGAGGGAAGCAGAGGAGGAGGACGATTTTGCAGGCCAGAGACGCCCCGGTTGGCCCGGAGACATTGTTTAGAGGCGCGCAATTGGTCAGTGTGTCTGGGGAAATTGCGGAGAGGTCACCAGGTCTAGGAAGCTCTCAGGAGTGAGCTCAGTTAACCATAAATTAGAAAGAGCAATGCTAGAAAATCTGAATGAAACAGCTTTCTTGGGGCATTACCAAATGCTGCTGGAATGAGAGCTGGACTGACCATTTCCCATTTACAGTCTGGTGTTATTCCAGAGCCAAATTAATAATAACTCCATCAGCTCTGCTTGATGACCCTACATTCTTTCCTGAAGACCAACGCTGGGCCTGCCAGGCTCAGCAGACAAAACAAGACATGAAACTCATAAGGTCAGATTAAACTATTCTACTAATTTGACCAGTCACTGTGACTCCTCTGTTCACTACTCCTTAAAATGTATTTGAGTGTGTAGGTGAAATGAAATTGGTAGTATGTAAGTAAGTAACAACAAAAAATTCAGTGCTGTGTCAGAGATGGTTAAAGGTCTGGCAGCACCCATTATTGGTCTGGTATAGGGGAAAAATGCTCTGGCTTGTTTGTATTTCTTTAAACCAATCATTATTGTCTTGGCCGAACCCCGGATGGGGCAACTGCAAAATAATATCAGTTGGGAACCGGTTTTGCATGTAAGGAGGTGAGCCCTGGCATTAAAGAAGAGGAGTTGCTAGCTTCTTTACACTCATATACTGTTAACAACCAGGTTTGGGTTAGGGTAACTTGCCATTTTCAGGGTGTAGGTTGCCTGTAGGTTATTTTTATTTCCCATAGGCTTATACCCACAGTCTACACCCTTGAGTCAGACGAGGCTTAGCCAACAAGGCTGCCCAATGACCAGCCGCAGCTTGAGTCACACAAGTGGATATTTCAAAGGACACCTGGGGATATTTTCATCCGTTTTTGAGGCACCAAAACCAGGGATTTATTTTTAGGAGACATTTTCATGTGACTGTGGCGACCAAAACAGGTATTTTAAACCAAACCATGACGTTTTTCTTACCCCAACCAAATGTTTTTTGTGCCTAAACTTCTTGAGCATAAGCACCTTGTTGTGACAAGAAAAAAGCTGAAAATTCAACATGAACACAAGTAAAGTTGCAACATAAGAATCAACCAGTTTTAACTTGAAACAAAAATGTACTTAGCTTACATTTATTCTGGCAATTGAGTTGAGTTTGTACTGGATTACATCGTTACGCATATTTGGATGTTGACCCACGATGGACATTAAAGATGCTATTTACTATCACTGTGTTTTGAAATGGACTCTGAGAAGATGGTTCAAAAAGCTAAAGAAAGAGTTGGACATTACACTCACTTGCCAAGAGTAATCACCAACACTCCCCTCCTTATCCAGTTAGCTGCATGACTAACAGAGCTACGGTCATAGATTAGATAGTTTACAGCTAGCAGCAGTTAGCTGTTACTCTGGTGATATGCTGCCCCTGTTTGTTGGGAATATAAATTTAACAGGTGGCCAATTCTGACATATTGTATCTTTAATATGAAGTATCCAGCACTCAGTTAGCTTAGCGTAAAGACTGGAAACTGAAAACAACTAGCATACCAGCGTCTCTAAAGCTCACTTATTAACACGTCATAACTTGTTTGTACAAAAGTTGAGTGTAAAAACCACAATTTGCTGTTTATTATGTGCCAGACTATGTCTTGGCCAGGGACAGAAACTTCCTGGAGTCTCCGACATATTTCCCTGTGTGGTTCATCTGGGGACTCATTTGCTGACGTGCTCCTGTTGCCTTCCAAACGCAATTTCCTGCTTCGGTGCAGCCATTCGGTGGGTTTTTTAGCATCTCAGGTATGCCAATAATGAGCTAGGGAAGTGTGTTGGCCGCCGCTTTTACCTTGTTTGTAGCCCTCGCATTCCCGACGTGGTAAGCCTTATCTGATCGTCCCTGCACAAACAGGAAGGTATTTAATCACAGAATCAGTAACTACTTTCATTTTAGCGAGATGACGGGGGGGGTGCGGCGGCGGCAATGGAGAGAGAAAGAGAGAGATGCACAGCTGCCTGGGTACAATCGCCCTCACAGTACCTAGTCACTGTCATTTGAGAAGGCCAATTGCCTCTTGTCATCAGGGTAAAAGCAAGTAGTGGGGAAAGACACACATGCTAGGCCCCCTACACACACGCGCATAAAAATAGAGGCCTAGTGAGTGAGCCGCTGCTGTGAATGGGCAATACAGTACTCATACCATCACCATCAACAACACAGCCATTAGTTTTGATTCATAGCGCTGCCTCAGTTGGGATTTAAATAGATTAGAGAGCATGAATAAGACAATTCAAGCTTGAGTTTAGCCAGAGACACAGGCTCTGTGTGGAACTGGGCTTTTTTTTTCTTTTTTTTTTTCCAAGGGATACTGGTGTATTAAGCTTGTGTACATGTATTTTGCTTGTAGGCGCAGATTTCTGCACATGCTTGCCCACACGCCCAATCATACCCACACATACCCTTAAGCTGGCACACACACACACACACACACACACACACACACACACACGCACACACACCCAGACATATGTACAGTACAAACACTGAACCACATGCCTTCTCGTCCACCTGTTGTTCCCCCCGCAGCGACGTGGAACCCTCTCTCAGCATTCTAGCCTCCAGCTGTTGAGTTCGGGTCGACAGACGCACATATGTACACAGCTGCCCCCCTTCTCCTCCTCCTCTTCCTCCTTCTCCTCCTCCTCCTCTTCCTTCTCCTCATGCCTGCTGCAAACCAGGCTGGGTAGTATTTTTAGCTTGTAGTAAACAGAGAGCCAGGCTTTCATCAAACACAGCCCCCTGCCCTGCTGTCTTTCTCTCTGGTTCCCCTGCTTCTCCATCTCGCACAATCTCCTGCGTCACTGTCTCACCGCCCCCCCTCCTCAAAGGAAGCAGTCACGACAGATCACAGTCCTCATTTAGATGACTGTTAATGTAGATGAGGGGAGGAAATGTGGACCTGTTCAGCAAATGTCTGCAGGTAGCTAAATCGTTTTAAGTGCTCTGCTGAGTTGACTCTTTCTATTTTTGACAGCTGCACCACATTGGCACACTGTGCCCACTGTCAGTGAGTGAAAGACATAAAGAGGCATGTTCTCGCAGCTACCACGGTTACTACAGGACATGCTGGAAATATACAGTGTGTGCCATGAGTTCCTCTCTCCCCCCAACTGAGTCTATTTTGGGTTCAGTAAACAGAGAAAAAAAAGGAGGTTTGTGGGTAAAATGCGAGGCAAAGAGTAAGAGGAAAATTAAACTTCCACATGTATGGCTGAGCGTTCATCACTTAGCGTGGAAAAAAAAAGGAGACTTGGTTAATTTGATGTTGTGCAATTTTCTCCCGAGTGAGCACATGCTATGAGAAGGGAGGGGAAGCCACCCAAGTTGGATAATGGTGGCTGAATGCCACTCCTCTTCACAGATTGTGGTTTATAATAGAGGGGAAAGCTCTGTGTCACACATCACGCCACTTGAGGTCACATTTTCATGCCACCCCAGGCAACATGACTCAGGCAGAGGCAGCAGTGCGAGGCCGATGTATTCCAAAGTGATCTTAGATCAGACTTGTTTTATCGTGCTTTTGTTGAGTCTGCACTGCTTTTCCGTTAACTCTAGCAAACTTAGGTAAATCACTTTTGGAAGAACAGTGGTCACCAACGTTTCCCAAGCAAAGATGTCAAAAATGCTCAAAAATGCAGTACATAAAAGCCCAAAATAAGGCTCAAATGCAGAATAACGCCTGCGTCTTTATATATTTATTTTTCTTTATACTGGAGTACGTTTGACCACAAATATGACTTGAGTTATGTTTCTTCAATGGGAACACAAAAGGGAAGGTAAAAAAACATGAAAATGTGCTAAAATATGTGAGGAGCACATCTTTGGCAACAGGTCAATAATAGCCTTTTTTCACAGGGTTGGGACAACCACTCTGTGCCACGCCATGAGTAACCGCTAACAGATTTTGCGATGCACGCACAGCATGAGTGATGTTTACTTGTTTCATGGGTTTGAAGTATGCCGGTTCTTGCAGCCCTGCAGCTGTTCATCCAAACTCCTTAGTATGGTTGTTCATCTTTCACCATTCCACCTCGCAATATTCAAAATAATCAACTGGAAGTGACTATATCTCACCTTGTACACTACCATACACTGAACAATGGCAGGCATCAAATACATTTCGTCTTCTGTAGCTGTTTTCCAACAAAAGCATCCACGTGGTTCACCAGTTGACAGCTTTTAACGGTAAACAGGAGCGAGGAAAGATGCAATCACCATGAATTAGCAGTAAAAGCGGTAGAGCCTCGATGCATTGATACATTTAATTCAAACTGACTGAAATTTTTTGGGATCAACTTTTGAAACCCATAATAATTAAAAGCCTGAGACTAATCAATGAGCATGTGAACAATTAGGATAAAACCATCTATAACTACATGTTTATATGCAGGGTCAAAGGTCACAGTGAATTAATTTGTAAATTATGACAAGGCTACGCACAAATATCTGGTAGGACAAAATCATGTGGTGATGACAGTTTTTTTACAAAAAGTGAAAGGTCAGTGTCACTGTGACAAAATAAAGTTCTGCAAAAAACAACTTTTCTGGCTGTCATTCAAAAGTATAACTCAGGAACAGACTATGACCAACTTCACATTTGGTCAGATACTGAATTGATGACACTAATCTTGGTTTCCATATTGAAACTGTGATACTTTGTGTTCTATGAGAATCAAAACTATTGAAATTTTACTGTTTTTCTGTTAATAAACTTACACAATCATTCAAACACACCGACAGAAGCTCATTTGGTTTACTAAGGCTGAGCTTCAGGAGATTGTTGATGCGAGGCCCTCGATCAGTCCTCTGTGCTCCTCAGATGGTTAACCCTTCATACATTCTTGTGGAAGTGTCTTTGCTCAATATTCACTGGAGGAAAGCAAAGGGCCAAAAGTCACAAGAAGGGAAGCAAGTGAACACATTCGGAGGACAATACTATTCACATAATGGCCTTTTAGTGTAAGTCTGAGTAGCCAGTTATGTTTTGTCACTTCCAGGCATGAGTAAGTAGGGGTCCTCCGGCCCCTGCTTCCTCAAAATACACCCTGAGTCAGGAGGTGGCTAATGAGGCTCACCGCCCCCAAACGTGTGTGTGTGGGAGAAATCATGTGATTGAATACGTAAGCACGAAGGTGTGTGTATATAGGTTCCCGATTCCTCGTAACTCTTTCCACACACACATGCTGTCACACACATGTGCAAGGCCGTGTCTGGTGACACAGCACTAATGGCAACGAGGGTGTATTGTGAAAACAGAAAGCTGTATGCTTTGCTGGTTCTGAACAAGGCCAGAGGGTCTGAGCTCTGATCCTGATTAACCTCTCTGTAGCCAACCCCTAACATCCGGACCGGTCCTGCCAGGATGCTGCTGAATCATCAGCGGAGAACCTGGGAGGATGCTACCAGTCCGGTGGTGGTCGTGGATGTGCACACAGAGGACAAAATCACTCTCTGTCACTCGATGAGTCAATGGAAGCATGAATCAGAATGGAAAACGTTGACAAAGAACTAAATCACCCCACAACCAGCACTTACATTTGGGGAGTAAAACTTGAAACAAATGGTTCCACATCATTGCAGGAGAGTAATTATGTGACGTTTCTGGGTCCTTAAAATTTACATCTCTTCTTCTCTTCTTTAATCAAAGAAGAAACGGTTTGATTTTCGACAGAGCTCGATTACAAGTGAGAAGTGGAGAACAAACAAAAGAGGACGTGTGATTACTTAAGCTTTCAGTCTGCGAGGAGCTCAACTGCATAGCTGCTGATTCATGCAGAGATGAGTCACTCTAATTAATAAGAGGTAATCTCCATTTAACCCCGGAGCCCCTCTCTCATTTGCATTTTCATTGAAGGGAACTACGCTGGATCTTATCCAGGGGACTTTTCATGATTTTCATGGATAACAAATATACTGCATTGCAAACTGCATTAGTAAGAGCAAAAAGTGTCTCAAGAAAAGTCATATGACTGCATTATCATGTATTACAGTATAGTGCTAAAACAATTAATCCTTTAATTGATTAGGCATTTGAATATTAATCAAAAACAACCGAGCACTGACCAATTATTTAAGTGATTTATTAGGCAGAACGTCACAAATTACAGTTCATATTCTTATATTACACACTAGTTTTCTCCATTTTCCAAAGGCTAAAGAAAATCTTCAATTGATCCCATGCTTAAAGAAAGTAGGGCAGTAGAGGAGGTAATGTGCAGACCGGTCTTTTCGATGGAAAATACAAATGGGTGTAATGTTTTTTACACCTTTTCTGCCCAGTGAGGTCGGACATAAAAACCACAGCTATTAGCAAGAGAAACATGGCTATGATGCAAATATAAACACCCTCCGGACCAATGGCTTCCTTTGACTAATTGGTTGACCTCCGATGATCGGAAGGATGTCTATCCGGCTGCCTGTCTAGAAATATTTATAGGTCAAGAAACAAACCACCTTTGTCTAAACACATTTCTTTTGGGAAAATAAAATAGCAACGATTCAAACAAACACTGTAAACAGCAGAGGTGCTGGTGGGAGCCCCGAGTGCAAATAAACACCTCAGGAAGGAAGACGGAGTGAAGGCTTTTCCGGAACAAATCCTTGTCCAAACAGAAAGACAGACAAGGGTTTGTTTGTCTCGTTGGCCTCTTGACCTGGGCTTTGTGGCGGGCAAACTCTGAGATTTGTTGTGGAGTTAGCAAGTTAGGCCAGCAGTTAGCAGTGATGGAGTGATAGTTGATGACGTGCTACCAGTTGTGGTTACTAATTAGGATCACGTCTACGATGACCTCCGGCCTGCAAAGGGCTGATACTGAGGGTGCACAAGGGCAGGTCGGAGAAGTCGTGCAGAATGCAGCACTCTCCCTCACATGATAACACTGCACAACTGCGAGAAGTAACTCAAGCCAGTGATAAGAAGAAGCTATTTACTTTGGGTCATTACTGTAGGTATGTCACTTATCCACAGTATGAAGATAGTTCTGGCATGGAAAATAACCTTTAGTGCTGTCACTTGTGGTATTTCATTGTCAAGGTCAAAGTCCTCTTGAGCATTTAGAGAGGAGGAATCTCTTCAGGGCTCACATTAGTGTTGTCGGTATTGTTGAACACAGTTTATATGATTTAACCGATTGCACAGGACACCGTTGATGACTCAGTGGAGGCCTTTTAAAATGACAGGAATGGAGAACTGGCCTTTCTCTCCCACCTCATACTCTACTGTGCTCTACGTCACCAACTTTCTTGGTTATTTTCTGCCTTCTTAAAATATTCTTCACCTCACTCGGAGAGGCAGACTCTTGGATAGCCTCATCCAAATGGCACAAAGATAAAGTGACTATTGTCTTAAGGGTGAAAGAATATGGACTGTTTTCACCAGGTTGAGGGATGTGCTGACTTTATGTGTGTGTTAAGAGGCCCAGTATCAGATTTAGGCCTGGTCCCTCTGGACTATAAAGCATGGTGTTGGATCACCGCTCTGCTGGGGCCTGCCCGGACCGAGCATAGGAGAGAGAGAGGGGGACTGCAGCAGGAGTGTGTTGGGTTTTTTCTTTCCTTTTCTTTCCTTCTCACTGCTGTGTTTGTAGGTGAACCTCTTTTATTTGTTTGAGACCTATTGTCTTTCCTCAAAGCAACACACTGTTTTCTTCATCTTTTGAGTTCCCTTGGCTCAGCAGTCTCCTTATATCCTGTTTAGTGTTGTTTTTTTTTCTTTCCTTCTCAACCCTTCATTGTGACTCAAGTTCAAGTTTTTCTACTTCAAATCTGATTCGATGGTATGATTGTATGTATTTACTCACCCTCTTACCTGTCTTTACCATCAGAGTCCAATTCCTCCATGTTTTTTTATATGTGATTTTGTTTTATTTGGTTTAAAAAACAGCTATAAAATTGTACACAGTGATTACTATCTACAAGGAGTTGCCTTGTGTTGAAATAAGTTGCCTTGCCCTACAATAACAATTAGAATACTATAATAGGCCCAATAGTCCCCTTTATCCACATCAAACTGTACTCACTCAAATATACTTCCAAACATCAAGCATTTTTTCCCTGACAAAATAAAAAAAAGTGTTGAAACATCTCACATTCTTTAAGAGAGGAAGAAAATCCCTGGATCTGTCCCTTTATTCGAAGCTGTGCCAAAAGTTAGCAGGGTCTATTCTGGGCAGAGACTCATCCTCCACCCAAATTTTGTGGAAATCCATTCAATAGTATTTTGCGTAATCCTGCTGACAAACCAACCAATAAATGGGTGTAAACACAACCTCCCTGGCGGAGGTAATAATCAGTTCCAAATTAGCGCACACTCATCACTCCTACTGCTGTAAAGCTTATTATTAGGGCCCTGTTTTTAACATAATCCATCATACCAAGTTACCGATTTCTTACGAGGCCATGAAAGTCTTTCTGTCAGTGCATTTAAATTATTGCGAGCCTGTTTTCAATATAAATCAGCTTTTAAAAGAGTTGTACATTAAGTGAATGTCAGTATCTTGAAAGAGGACGGTGAGGCAAATTACTGCACAAGAAGCAAGACGGATCACATTTGATTGCAAGCAATAAAATAAAATAAAAAACGGGTTGAAATATCTCATCATATTTGCAGATTTTGTCGTTTGTGTGGAGGAAATAAGTGACTCGCTGGTAAACTGAAAGCCTTTCTCTCTCTACATCCCTTCACTGTCTTCCAGCTTGCGAAGCCATCAGTGAGGCTTCCTGGCTGGCTGGCCCGCAGCGAGGTAGAGGGTTATAGCTCTGGCTATTGAAAACGCACACAGACAGACAAACAGGTGGTGTTTCACTTTCACTCTGGGGAGAAAGTGACTGACTGACTGAATGTGACTGGGCTCCCTCTGTGCTCGCACATCTGGAGCGGGCTGACAGGAGGGGGGGTGCTCGGAGTGGTGAATGGCAGAGACATAGTGTGTGTGTCTGTGTGTAGAGGGGCGGCATGATATGTGTGTGCTGTGGGTTTGATCTCTCCATTTTTGTGGATGAGAGGGTGCTTGTGGATGTGTGAAGGGTGAAGACAGAAAGACCACTACAGCGAATGTTTTCCGTGGGCAAATTTTGTGGAAGATTTACATTTACTGCTTTAAAAAATATAAGAGTCTGAACAAAAGTGCTTAAAACAAAGAGTATATGCACACAAGTATCTTAAGCATCTACACAGTATCAGTAGTCCGATCTATTTTTAATGCACTTAATGGTTATTTGTTGTTGAACATTTTGTCGTGCACTTCTTTTATGCACGCTCCAGTTTTGTGTTTTGCTATTTTCGACTGTTGCACGTTGGGCCTGAAAAAAATATTTTTCATGCCACCCAACACATTGACTAGGAATGACTAACTCAGCACCACTGACAATGACTGATCGAATAGATTGTGCACAAAATGAAGGAAAGTTTTAAAAGTCAACAGTAACTAATGAGTGAAAAAGAAAGAAAAAAGAGTGAGAGGTATCAAAGGAGACAGATGAAGAAGAAGAAAAGAGAGCAGACTAGAGACAGATGTTCCAGTGCTGCTGCTACCGCTCTGCCCAGCGAGTGGCAGTGAGGCATGCAGCTGCAGCTCTCGATGACGAATCATTTCCCTGATCGAGATCCGTTTAAAAAAAAAAAAAAAAAAAAACGAGCGGGAAATTTCCACTTACTTCATCTGTTGTGAGCTGATTACCTGTCTGCACAAACAAGACTCTAACGCTGACCCAATACCAACAGGATCGATCCATCGTAACAGTCATACACACCTCAGTACTGTACACATGCACAAATGGAGAAACACATCCATTTTGATCACCATAGATCTACACAGTGGAGCCCAAACGCCATCCTAAACCATGAAAGAGAAGCAAAACAAGCAAGTCTCGGAAATGAACGACATCTGCCTGGAGACTCCTTTTTAGTGTGAGTTGAACAAACACATAAAAGTAATTAATGTAATAGAGCAGCGTGCCAGGCGCTTGAACTTTATTTTTCCTGTGCTGCCTGGTGAGCTGTGTGCTGGTGAGGAGCAGCC
>OMLP01002438.1:1314-13960 GCA_900302685.1 Spondyliosoma cantharus | reverse complement strand
TCTTTCTCTTATTTATTCAAGACGAAGTACAAGAAGGACAAAGAGGATCTGGCCAACACGTTGTTCTCTCTGCTGCCTGAAACTCTGGAGACTCAGTTTGTGAAAGAGATGGCCGAGACACACAGCGAGGTGTGTGTGTGTGTGTGTGTGTGTGTGTGCGTGCGTGTGTGTGTGTGTGGTGTGTATGTGTATGTGTATTGCTATGCTTGAGTGGACCAACCCTTGAACTCCCACCTTTCTTGTGATGACATTTTTGCTTGTGAGGACATTTTGCCTGGTCTTCACCAAGAAAAATGCTAGAATGAGATCTGTGTGTGTGTGTGTGTGTGTGTGTGTGTGTGTGTGTGTGTGTGTGTGTGTGTGTGTGTGTGTGTGTGTGTGTCAGAGTTCCAGCACAGAGAGAAGTGGTTACCTTGAGCCCGATGTTTGCCTCCATTCATATTCCTCTTTAGGAAAAAAAAAGTCAGTGAAAGAAACTCTTGTTCACTTTAACGTCGAGTCGAGAGATTTTGAGGTCAGAAGACACTCAGACTTTCAGCTCATCAGCAGCTCACTGCTCACACTGCAGGTACATCTTACTTTTCTACAATACCTATTTATTGAGTTTAAGATTTACACAAGTGGCAAAGGGCTACAGATGTGATTCTGTTTAATTATTCCCATGCATGTGTGTGTGTTGTGTTTCTGTGTTGCATGTTTATTATTCATGACTTTTCTTATTAAAACTTAAAACTTACATTATTTGTTTGACTTTTTATAGACATGAGGTTTTTGATCTTGTTTGCTCTTTTGTGTGGTAAGTCAGACAACTTCATTAATGACTATGCATTTTTTATATAATTGTGCTTCATTAAAATGTGATGGTTTTTTTTTACTAGAGCTGCACAATTATCATCACAGATATTATCATTGTGATATGATTCACTAAATTCCAGCATGGCAATTTTCATCATCACTCAAACTATTGAAACCACAAAGACGGGACAAAACAAGATTTGTCAGCTGGAGCATCTCTGCAGCAATACAGTACTTCATTATAAAGCTGCTTTGTCACACTTTAACTCTGATACTTAAATTAATTGTGCAGCTTTAGCCTGTATTTACAATTTTACAAACATTATGAACCATTAAAGACGAGCAAAACCTTTTCTAAAAACTGTTTTATGTTATTGTCTGTATATATTTTTTTCTTTTATTCCAATGTGTCATCGCTGATTCTTCAACACTGAAAATGTTTTGTATACCACTATAATACTTATCTATTTTCAGGGGTTTTTGCCGCCCCCTTCGTGGAGGAAGAGGAGGCAAAGAGATTCATCAGACTGAAGAGACAGTCAGGTTACTGGGACCCGCACCACTCCCAGAACCAGTGGGGCTACACCATTCAGGAACAGGTAAAACTGCACTGTGGTGTGAACCTGATTCACAGCCAGTAAACACTAAAAAAGCCAAGACATATTTATTTATTTAAGAGGCATTTCTATGACAGAGTGTCTTTCTCCCTCAGGCAAACGAGTACTGGACAGCTTTGCGAACAGATGCTCAGTACTACATGGACATGGGTAACCTGATGTTTGACCGCTCTGTGGCTACGTGAGTGACGTAATCAGCAGTAAAGTGTCATATGCCAGTCGTAGGGCATTTGTATCCAGTGTGCCAACAGTACAATGACTTAACATAATGCAGGTGATGCCAGTTTTAGAGTCATGTTCTCCCAACTTTATCTAGCATCTCTCAAATTCATCCCTTAATAACTCTAAATTGTTTAAACAGATTTGTCTCTGTCCCTCAAACTGAGCAGTGACACTTGCAACTCCGAGCGTTATACCTTTGTGTTTAATATGCTATTCAAATGATGCGGATAATCACATTTATGATTATTTTTTTCATGCTCTCTTCTGTCTGGTTATGTTGCAGGGAAAACAACAGGCTGTATATGGAGATGCTGCGCAATGCACGAGCTCACCTGGACAGTCAGACGGGCGGACACAGATAATAAAACAAACAATGTGACATTTCCTACGTGGTTGAAGCTCAATGATTCATCTGGGAATGCCATGTAATATACTCTGCCTCAACCATGAGCTACTTTTATAAATGAATATATCAGTTTTGCCTTTAGATACTGTATTTGTAGTACGTGGACATGGTTCAAAGGGTGTATATGATGATGTACTTATATATTTTAAAACCTAACTTTCTATTATCCATTTTAATAGATAAAATAAACTTATCCCATGATGTCAGACAGGCATCATGACAGAGTTTAGAGTTCAACAGAAACAATTCATAAACATGTGCTGATTCTTGCTAGTGTGTATATCAAAATACAAAAAAAATAAATAAATAAACAATATTGGTGTGGTTTAGTTTAAATACTGCAGTTTGCATTCATCTTTATATAATATGGTAATGAATTATATATATCCATGTCAACGAAAACACATTTTATTCAATAAAAGTTAGAATGAAAGCAAATGATATGGTTCTTTTTAAGTCGAAGTGTCTTATATTGAACATATTGCATGCAAATAATGAAAATATGCTTAACATTGGAACAAGAAACGAGACGAACGAGAAACAATATAATCTGTGTTGCATTTCATATCAACCAATTCGATTTTAATGCATGAGAAGAAAAAATAAGAATTTAAAATAAGAGTTCTTTCAACAAAAAAAATGGAAACTCTGTACTCTGTGTTGTTTTTTCTTTTAAATGGACATTTTCTGCATCTCTCTGGTTTACCACTGGGTGGAGCTGCCACTTCACCCATTCTATCTATACAGTTTTAGTATGTTTTTTTTCTCTCAGACATCATTTGAGGGGGAATAAATGTTTTAATTGAACAGCAGCAGAGATTAACATGATGAAAACGAAATGTCCAATTCCAATGCCCTTCATTTATTCAATACATTTTATAATATGTTGCTTGAAATTGTTTCACTAACTGCTGTGATCAATATATAGTGATTTTTTTGACGAGGGTGAAAAAGTATTTTGGAGAAAAAAATTATGCAAGCTGTTAGGATACAGTTTCACAGATTAGATCCCTGATCAATCATTTAATGGCTTTATTCCACTGATGTATAGTTAAGTCTTCAGAGATTTTGCAAATATATAAAAGGATGTTGTGTTTCTCATGAATGAAGAAGGTAGTTCAAAGTTGTTGGTGCCTTGAGAGATTAAATCATTTATTAATATACACTAAAAAACTAAAAAGTAGTTACATTAAGAGGTAATTTGTGCTTTAAGTAAGTGCTAACACAAGCAGAATAGTTATGTATGAGTGATACCTTGACATCAGGAATTTTAGATCATAGTTTTTAAGTTTTCATCACAGAAAATAATTTGTTGCGACCGGGTGAAAATGATAAGTCAACTGCAGTTAAGTGCCTAAGCGGGCTGAGTACATCAATCATTTTATGGTTTCATTTTATGCTAAATTAAGTTGGTTTATGTTTCATTTAACATTACATTAAATACCTTTCTAAAATGAGCAGTATGTTTATTTAAGTGTTTTGATGGCTGCATGCTACTGAAAGCCACTATGTGTAGAGTTTGAAGTGTTACGATTTTGGCAATAAACTGGCTGAAAAGCAACACAGGTTGCAACAGTTTTCACTAAGATTATCTAATTTGTCTGTAAACAAAACTTGATAGCATCATAATAATTTTAAACTGTAATGTGCAGAAAAACGATACACATACTGACTTCATACAGACGACTTTGGACAGTGAGTCTAAAGAAGAAACCTAACCATCTAAAAATCTGAGAGTCATAGTTCTTCTTTTCAAAGCACCTGTAGTGGCTTCATCATGCTCAGTGGTCTGCAGATTCTTGCAGGTGGATCGTCAGCTGCATGTGGAAAGGATGCGTTATTGCTACTAGTTTGAAGGTGGGTCCTCACTTGCAGGTGGAGGAATGACTTTCATGAACTTCTGCAGAGCTGGAGTGAAGATGAGGATAGTGCCCAGTATCGAAACGGTGAGGAAAGCCCACAGGAAGATCCTGTCTAACACCTGGGCCACAAACTTCCAGTCTTGCACCACCTGGGGAATAGAACATATGTGAGATGGTGTGACAGAAACATACGGTATGTAAACATTAAACATACAATGTGCAACTTCTGCCACTAGGGGGCTCTCTATGAAACTAAAACAAGGTCATTTGCAGAGTCTTGTTTTGGGAGGGCTGGGTGGAGCAGGGCGGCATAGTCACTGCAGCTAATCAGAGTCAGGGGCAGAGCCAGACCCAGAATCACAGCAGATTACAGGAGGAGAACTCAGACTTTTCAACTTTTTGGATTAAAAAGTGGATTTATTTCTTTATTTTTATTTTTCACCCTTGTTAGCAAACCCGACTGCAGCAGCGACCCACAGAGGTGACCTCCATTGTCACTGGAGCTCAAGAGGAAGTGTACTTTACTTCGTGAAGACAATACAGAAGGGGGAGGGGGGGGAAGAGAGAGACTGCTGGAGTTTCTGGTGAGGGCTGAATTCACTAAAATTTGACTTGAATTTAAACACAGACACATGACTCAGCCATGTATGTCACAGACGAGGTAATGTTTTAAAGTTTGGTATCGTTTGCCAATTTCTCTGGGTTTGAACATTGTTTGAAACATTTGCAATAATGTAAGTACACAACTCAACAATATATATTGACATTTAAATGCAGAATTCCTTATTACAGCTTTAAACTATTAAACTATTCTTATAGCTATGTAAAGTCTTTCTTCAGTAATACGATCCGGCCAAACCCACCTCCCGGATGAAGTGTTCTTTGCGAATATGTCTGCTGATGTAGCGCACTGAGTAGATGGCCTTGTCCAACATGGTCGCCCAGGCCTCTTCTTCCTTCCCGTCAGACGTCGTCTGTCCGTGGGATGAGCTGTTCGCCTTCCCGCCTCCTCTCCGACCTCCAGAGCGAGTCTTCAGCTCAGGGCTTTCAGGAGCCAGCTCTGGGTAGTGGTAGCGATCGGTGTGTCCACGCATGCAGAGCAACCTCGGCAGTTTCTGGAGGAAGAGAGTACGAACCCACGGCGACATGGGGTGGTAGGTGGCCGACGAGCGGTGGTGCACGTTGATGACGAAGACGGTGACGATGATTGAGAGCGTGACAAAGATCATGATGAAGAGCAGGTACTCTCCAATGAGCGGGATCACCTTGGAGGATGAGGGGATGATTTCTTCTATGACCAGGAGGAACACAGTGAGCGACACAAGGACAGAGGTAGACAGTGACAGCTTCTCTCCTTCGTCTGAGGGAAGGTAAAACACCAGGACGGTCAGGAAGGACAAACCCAAACAAGGGATGATGAGGAAGAGGGTGTAGAACAACGGCAACCTCTTCAGAATGAAGGAATACGTGAGGAAAGGGTACGAATACATGCCGTCCCTCCTGGTCCCTCTGGCACCAGTGGCACTGAGGATCTCCCACTCCCCGTTATCGAAGAAGTCCTTCCGATCGACATGGGTGTCTATCAGAATCAGGTCCACCATGTTCCCATCGTATGTCCAGGAGCCAAATTTCATGGTGCAGTTTTGGCGGTCGAAGGGGAAGAAGGTGACATCCATAGTGCAGGCTGATTTGTAACTAGCAGGGGGCGTCCAGGTGATGGCACCATTGTACCTGACAATGGCTTTGGTCATCAGGGAGCCCTCAAACCGCCCATCAGCACTGAAGAAACATTGAGGAAAAAACAGAAAAAAAGTCTTAGTATTTTAAGTTGCACAAGAAGGTCTATCAGTCTGTTCCTGTCAGATCAGTCTTACTTCTCATAAAGGACGATGTCTGGGAGCCAGATATTTTCAGAGGGAACTCTAATCGAAGTGATTCCTCCGTATTTCTCTGGATTCCATCGCAGCTTGTTATCGATCCACTCCTGCTCAGAATAAGCACAGGACACAGGATGAAGTCTTATTAGACCTATACAGCACTAAGCAATACTATATAGTGTTTGTTTGCATTTAAAAGCAAAGAAAAAATGCTGAAGCGTCTTTTAATAAGTTCTCTGCCCCTGGAATTGGATCACATCCCCCAGTGTTTCCTATGTCTCCCACATGTGTCGGCTTTTCTGATTGAATTTATAATACAAAAAACAACAAAGAAAAGTAAGCAAACTTTTCATAAGGCTTGTTTATAAGGGAATAAAGGTTGTAATAAATATGTCAAGGCAATGCTATTGGAGAATGTTTTCCTAAAACCCGAGGGGTTAGGTAATATGGTGGTATATATCATGTAGAAATGTGCGTCTGCAGTGTATTCTGGGCAGGCAAGTTTATAGATCAGGGCAGGATTCTCGTGTGATCTTGGAAATCCAGCTGCCTCTCAACTTGATTTGGGCAGCAGACCTTCTTAACACTTTCTCACCTAACGTAATAGCGACAGTAGGTGAAGTTATTTCATCTCAAGTTAAATGGGCACTACGTAGTCTTGGACAAGAAATTAAACTTTACACTATAAATAAGGTAATAATACAAACTTCTATAACTGTTTATATTTGGCACCTTTCTAGCATCAAACAGTGTTTACTCAAAGTAAAACAGTATGAGATTGTGCTGTCCTTCAAGGTCCGTTTGTTTAATCGGTTCATTCAGTCGTGAGAGCAAAGACAGTGTGTTTATTTTGTTTGTTTAAAAGCATAAAAATATCAGTCCATGAAGACTGATTAAAAGATACGGCCTTTCGCTCTTTATATGCTTCTATTCACTTCCTCCTTTGAACCTGTAATAAAAACGAAAGCCACTAGAGGTTGCCACCTTATAACAAACATAAATATGGATCATAATAAGCTGCTTTTATTCTTATGAGGACAGGCTCCACATGAAGTACAGAATGACGTGGTTAATTTAAACCATTTTCTCATTGAATTAACACAACAACAACAACAACAACAACTTGTGTTTAAATTGATATCTGTATTTCTGTAAAAGTCATGAGAGTGCAAACAGTAAGACAGATTGTAGCCATTATAGCCTCAGTTCATGTTTGTGTTTTGCTCACCTGCCACAGCCAAACGTTAGTCGTCATCAGCTGGTTCTTCTCATCCTAAAACAGACAAAGATATTTCAGAGAGATAAGAAACAGACCCAGAAACAGAACAGTCGAGGTTATCAGATGTTTCATTATCAAATTCTATCACTCCAAATATTATTTTCAAATCTTTAATACATTGTCAAAGAAAACTTAAGGTAAGTGATTTCCTGATCCTGTAAAAGGTAACTGATGGAGTAAAAGTGACACTTTATGTCAGTGGGTTAGTTTTTTGTTTTATATACGTCAACATCCCTGACAAGCAGATATTGATGGTTTAAGATCATCTGAATCAACAATATCAGCTCGACATGAACACGTTTATCTCGACTAACAAGAAGCGAGGACGTCTACTGCATCTTTTGGGTTGTTTGTGATGTAACTTGTTTACAGCCTGACTATCAACCTTCTGATCTGGGTTCTTCCATCATGATGTTAGATTTGATCAGTGGACAAGCAAGAATCTAGGTCGAAGGTATCCACTAAATCATCTTTTCCTTCTCCAAGAAATCAGACTGCGTCTCATTTACCTGTCTCCACCACTTCCTTGGCAAACAAGACGGAGAAACATGAAACCAGAGGTGGGCGCAGTGAACCAAGGAGAAGCAATATGAATGCACGGAGAAGTAAATAGATGAAGACAGGAATAGAGGGATGTAGAGTGGTTAACACGGGTTTATTTACACATCAGTGGAGGCAAGTTTGAATAATAAGGGGAAGACTGGGAAAGAAATAAACCTGGCTGAGCAATATACGAAGATGTTGCTGTTCAGCCTATCCAGACCAGGCCTGAGCTGTCAAAACGAGTTGGATGTTTTGGAGATCACATAGAGCAGAGGTGAGCCATAATCTAATACAAAGCCATGCAGCAGCCCACGGAGCCTCAAGGGACGCTCGCAGCGTAACCAAGCTGCTGTGTCTCTGCCCAGCTTTCCTCATTGAAATCCAACAGATCATCAGCCTAAATCTTTCCTCTCTGCAGACCCATTAGAGGGGCCTTGTTTAATTCATCACTTATTGTCTTCGGCCGAGCAGGAGTGGTAGGGGGAAAGGAGGAAGACTCGAATCCAAACTGCAATTAATATTTCAAGCCTAGAAGAGTGGCTCCTCCATTAGCATCCTCCGTTTTCTCCTGTCGAAAACACCTAAACCATCTCAACCTATCACAGCCCAGCCTCTGAAATATTAAAGGAACACTCCAGAGAGAGGCTGTGTGTTTGTAGATATGAAGAGAGTGTCCCAGATCTATTTCAGGACCGAGGAAAAAAAAAAAGCTCCACACTGTGAAGCTGCCACCGGCCTGTTTGGTTTCAGCACCATGGACAGAGACACTGCTCTGCTGAGACGGAAGAAGAAAGGAAGAAACGACCACATATTGTACGTGTCAGACTTTCACGTCTCTTTCTCACTCTCTTCTTTTGATAGGGGGCTACTTGAGGCTGGCAAGTTGCTTTTGCAGTTAAAAGAACAGTTCACACAAAAATGAAAATTCAGTCATTATCTATCCACCGCCATGCTGATGGAAAGTCAGGTCACGTTTTGTAGTCCACCAAACATTTCTGGAGCGCTACAGCAAAACAGTGTTGCAGCATTTTCCTAAACAACTGAAGTAGATGGGGACTTGTTTCGAAATGTAAAAAAAAAGACGGTTCCATACAGCTCATCCGGTGTAATCCAAGCCATGAGATCCTAAATTGATAGAAAATATATTATTTAAACTCTTTTTCAAGCCGAAAGCTTCCACAGACATGGATTACAGAGCGGTATGGAGCCATTGTATGTTTTATTTCTGGTAGTTTGCAACTATAAAGGTACTCAGTAAAGTGCATAACTCTGCAGAGGCCCAACAGGCCCCATTTTTAACCACCCAACGGCATAATCACAACTGAAACTCACTCAGTTCCTCATAGTAGATATTAGCCTCATAAATACAGTTTTTCAACAAGATTCATGCATTATATTATATAAAAAGCTAATGGGGTCTGTTCTGGGTTGAGACCCATCCTGCATCCAAGTTTCATGGAAATTTATTATGTAGATTGTGTGTAATCCTGTCGACAAACCAACCAGCCAACATGTCCTTGGTGGAGGTAACAAGTCTCCATCTACTTAAGTTGTTTAGGAGAATGTTGTAGTGCTGTTTTGCTCTGAAACTCCAGAAATGTATATAATGACTGAATTTCCATTTTTGGGTGAACTGTTCCTTTAAAGAACTAAGCTGGCAGAGTTCCACATGTTCGCTGCTGTTGACAAATCTCATAAAAATGCTATACAAGCAAGAAAAGGCAGACACGCTTTGACTACACAGATAATACTGGCTAGAAGGATCAATTCATTGTTGGTTTGGCTCTTATCGTGTGTTTTATTGGCAATAGGAACAAAGTGGAATATCTACAGACGTAGCCTTTAAAATGTGAGTCATGATGAGATTAAATATAGGATTATAGTACATCAAACAAGAAGGCAATCCATACATAATAAAATACAATGAACAGGAAGGAATCATTAAAAAGCTTTTATTGAAGTGGGCCCAATGAGTCTTTAAAAAAGTAGGAAGCTCACTACAATAAAGGCATTTTAATTTATTTTCTCATGTATGACATGGTCTTACATTTGGAGTGCCTGGATTGCCTTCTTGTCTGAAGTACTCCCTTTTTTTTTGTCAAGAGCACCCGGCATATTTTTGATCTCCGTTGGGTTGTATAGAACAACCAGTCATCTCTTTCCCTATAGGATTAAACTGTTGGGTTTAACCCCTTTGACGTCAAACTGCGTTTCCCGTCAAGTAGCTTCAGAACTAGAGGAAATGATTTTCACGCTGTGTATGTCACATGCATATTCTATATCTGGTCCGTGAAGCTACGTATTTTTAATACGAGATGACATGGCTGACGTAAAGCCCGATGTTTTGAAAATTTCTGCGTGAACGACTTCTTCACGAGTGGGGTCACCAGGGATTCTGGAGGCGTCGTAAGGATTTGGTTAAGATTACGGTAAAGAAAAAGGCTGAGATGTGTAGGAGCAATCGGTGTAAGGGTCGGGAGTATAAGACAATAAATCTCCTCATGAAGACATGAGTGCATGGATGTGTGTTTCTTACCACATCAACCAGCTGGGAGATCTTCAATCCGAAGCGTACTCTAATCGTGCTGTTGGAGTGCTGGATGGGCCTGACCCAGCGCTGGTAGCCTTGGAAAAGGTTCCTCAGCAGAAGGTCCTCCATCTCCGCCAAGGACACAAACTCACTTTGACCTGGAACAAAAAGAACACAGTGTGGATCAGATACTCCTCGTTACAATACTTACCTTCTTATTGTTCTTACTGAGTTGCCTTTTGTCAGGAATTTTCTCCGAAACATCCTTGTCATGGTTTGTTTGTTTTTAGTTCAGTCATTTCCTGTTTTATTTTGTAGGTTTCAGCCTCATGTGTCTTTTTGTGATTTTCACTTCCTGTCTTTTTAAAGCCCTTTTTGCTGTGTACGCCTGTGTTTGATTAGTTAATCAGTCACTGTGTATTCAACTCAGCGTTTCCCTGGATTTTGTGCTGGATTTTCATGGTTCCTGTGTTTGGTCCACGGTCCTGCCTTGCTCGTTGTGTGTCCTCTGTGCATTTCTGGTTTTTCAAGGTTTCTTGAGATTTCAGCTTTGTTAATAAAACTCCCCTTTTGTTTTTCAACCTGCCTGCCTGTCTTTTTGCTAAATTCTAACTACCGTTAAACATACGTGTGGCGCTACTTTCATTTAAATCTGTCTTTGGACAGTTTTGGGCTACATTTGGAAAGGTAAAGTCTGAACATGTGCAACTATTGAGATGGTGATGGCTTGTTCCTCATATGGTGACATTTGAGAGAGATTTAACAAAAAGGAAAGACGGCTTGAAACCTTGAAAGCGGTATAGTTGCTGGTGAAAAAGACAGCTGGAAAACCCCTACTAAGCCTGCTGCCACCACAACCAGACCCCAGATAAGAGGAAGACAATGGATGGATGGATAGAAAACCTTGAAAGCACTATGGACGCTAACTCAGCTGAAACACATTGCCAAAGAAAAAGAAAAGGAGCAAACAAAAGTGTATAAAACAAGCTGTTTCCCCTCCAGATCCAGCTAATCTTCATCCGTTAGAAGCCACGTGCTCTTCCCCCGGAGAAGAACCATGACTTCCAGCTGTGACACTACAACAGACGCTGATGAGTGAAGGAAGCGGCTCTGCACTAAGTAACAAATGGAGGGGGAGGGGTCAGTATATATATGATAGTATAACTGTGTCCGGAAGCCGGGCAGCCAGCTTCATCATCATCATCATCATCACTCTGCCTGTGGCGACATGAGGTCTCCGGGGGAACAGAGACAGTAATATTGACAGGAGACAGCTGTAATGTCAGACACAGGGGACGTCGAGTACAGGAGCTCATGTGTGTGGTGAGGAGGGAGTGTGCCGCTGGTTTCACCTCTGGCCTCACATCTGTATGAACACGAAACCACCTACTGTAATCACAAGGTATTTTTAATCTCACTGGATCACCTCCGTCTGTGCTTTTCAAGGACTCTCGTTGAAAGGGTGCTGAGAGCCACACTGACACCCAACACCTGCGTTCCGGTTCTGTTTGTCCCCACGACCCGGGGACTTCAGGACAAACAGACTGTTATTGCTGATCTGACCAGCTGCCTACAATCTCATCTGGATGATGCAGCAGCGCAGGAATAACCTTGTTACTTATATTTCTATTGCTTTATTGTTCTTGTGATGGCAACCCCTTTAAATGTCGGACTTAAAGGTGCACTACGTAGTTTTGGGGAGGAAACTCCAGTCATTTACTGATTGTTCTATGCCTAACAAACCCTCTTTGTTTTCATGAATGACTAAACAAGCTGAGCTTAAACAACGACACAATTTTGTTCTGTTTTACTTGTACTTACCCTGTTTTCATGTGGCGGACCCTGCCACCTAGATTCAGTGTTCTGGGGACCTTATTTCCCTCTGAGAACAGCTTGTTTATTCACTTATGGAGTTTGTGTTATTACATTAACACTGCAAATATAAAACATTTTTTATTTTCTTCTCCAAAACTTACATAGTGCAGCTTTAAGATAACCCTTTACATTTTCAGACTAAATTGCTTTAGTTCCTACCAGAAAGTAACGGGCATGAGAAGATTCTAGGGGAAGCAATAAACAACAATTCGCTGTAGATTAACAATAAAACGCTAGTTTTTGAAAAGCAGTTTAACTTTTTGGGTAACAAGGTCATCGGAGGTTCCTGGAGCTGATTTCAGTCTCAGTCAGACACGAATGTTGCACCACATGGTTTTGTCTGTGGAGCGCAAAATGAAACGATAGGATGTGGAAAAAAAGACACATCGGAGTTTTCTTACCGGTGATTTCGGCGGGGAACACCGGGCAGGACGCCGACAAGAGGAGGAGGAGGAGGAGGGTGACCGTCAACTTCATGGTTCCTCCTGGTCCGACCGAGCGCTCCTGCAGCCTCCGCTCACTATGGGCTGTTCAGCTGGAGAGGATCACTGTGCGCACACCGAGTCGGCACCGAGGCTCCCATCAGTAGTTCTCAATACCAGGCAGAGGGGAAAAAAAAAAAAAAAACACATCCAAGCTC
>OMLP01002437.1:0-12317 GCA_900302685.1 Spondyliosoma cantharus | reverse complement strand
ATGTTATATTTTCAGTTCAATACAAGTTAATTATCTAAGATTAGGGATATATATATATATATATATATATATGTCATCTGAATAGTCACAATGTTATTTGTGTTACATGGCACTGAAAAGTAAATTGTAATTAGTAAATGGAAGCTGTAAATATTTATTGATATTTAATGAGATCAAAGATTAAAACATAATGACTATCGCATCCTTTTGCGGCCTGTTTGAATGCAATTACAGAGTCACTACTAACAACTGACTGTTAAATAATGGAGGGGTTTGGAAAAAACTTGTAAGCGACTGTTTTGTGAAACTGTAAGCCTACTGATATGCTGCTTGTATAAAAAGAACGACTGATGTGCAAGACATAACTGCGATCGCTTTGACACATTGAAAGCTGTTGACAGTGAGGTCTGATTTATCTTGTCATTTAGGTGAATTGACACACAAGGCGATGAATAATTTAAACAACATTGTTCCTAAATTGTCCTCTTTTTCTCTCCATCCAGATGTTCCCTCAAAGTGGATCAGAGCCTGCCAGAGGTGGATGAGGAGGATGGCCTGCTGCAGAGAAGCTTGCAGGACGGACTGAGGGAGAACTACGTCAACTCCAGCTCCTTCAAGCCTCCACTGGCCCGCTCGTTGCGTATCAAGGAAGAGCTCCTCAGCCAGAAGCACCGCCTCCTGAGCCAGCCTGCTGCTCTTTCATTGGCTAATCTAGAGTCAGTCGGCTTGCTCAGTCATGGCCAGTCCCACTCCTTGCTTGGCCAGAAGGGCTCCTCCTCTTTTTGGGGAAGCAAGGCTCACCTCGAAAGCTTGCTGAAGCTAAAGCAGGCCAGTGGAGCTCTGAGCGGGGCCCTCAGCGACCTCAAAGACCTGCCAACATTCCTGGAGAATCACCACCACAACCACCATGGAGCCTTCTCCTTCAAGAGTTCCCTCCACCATCACCACAATCAGGTCTCCAAGGCTCAACACCACCATAACGATGGCAAGAGAGACCAGGGCCACTCACCTCCTGTCGACTTAAAAATCCCACAAGTTCGGGGCATGGATCTCTCCTGGGACTCCCATGCCTCTGAGTTGTATGGCTTTGGTGCCATGGGGGTTGGGGGTGGTGGCCATGGGGATAACAACCTGAGCCGGAAGCTGAGAGCCATCCTGCCTAAGCAGAACCGCCGTGGAGGAAGCCTTGGAAGCCTGTTAGATGGGGCCGCTGACTACTGGAGTTCCGACTTGGACCACTCAAGCTCCGGGCCGGCGTACTCCACCTCCGATGCGGAAGGGGACCCAAACTCCAAGCAGCCGCGGAAGAAGAGGGGCCGTTATCGCCAGTACAACAGTGAGATCCTGGAGGAGGCCATAGCAGTAGTGATGAGCGGGAAGATGAGCGTGTCCAAGGCTCAGAACATGTACGGGATCCCGCACAGCACCTTGGAGTACAAGGTCAAGGAGCGCTTGGGAACCCTGAAGAACCCCCCAAAGAAGAAGGTCAAGCTGATGATGAAGATGGAAGCAGGAGGCCAGGATTTTCCCGCCGAGTCGGAGAACACGCCCACCGCAACTCCACGAGATAACGGCCAGCCGCTGGCAGCTGCTGAGCTCAAGGACAATGTAAAAGAAGAGATTGATGACAATTTCAAACCAATCGACTAAACGACTTACACATGTAAACCTCAGTCAAATGACTAAAGTAATTTGAAAACGGATGGGGCTTTATTTGTGCCAATTTACTTTGCAGTATCTGGGTGAGCACAAATGCAGGGATAATGTGAGGAGGATTCTTAAAACAAACTGGAGATAAACAACTAATCGGATGGTTTTTAACAAGCATCGCTTGAGCGGTGCTGTATAAGCATTTGTTTAGCTTTTATATCCAGGGGCTTAACAAATGCAGCTAAAGACATTGGTTAAATGACAATTAATGAAATTTCCACAAGCATGCTGATAATCCTCAGCCCAAAAACCCAATCCCCCTCTTTTCTGAACTTGATACACTGAAACGTTGCTGCTTATAAAAGCAGGTTGGACTTTTGGACCATTCCAATTTGGGAAACAATGAGGGGAAAGTTGAAAATTAACTCCTTAAAAAAACTGACAGATTAGTCCCTTTATTGCTCCCCTCTCTCATGGAGTACTAGCTGAAAATTGGTAAGTGAACTGTCTATTACATTCGAAGCCAACTGTAAGGTTTTATCATACCATTGATATTCCTCACCTGGGTTCTGAATCAAAGCCCATTCTCGTATTGCCAGGTAGCCATGACGCTTTAACTGCAAACTTTTCTTTCCTCGTTAAGATATTCTGCTAATCTCTGTGTGGACGAAAGCAACATTAACCCGTCCTTTTTGAATGAGAAAAGACACACAAGTCATTCAGGGATGCATGTTTGTGAGTTTCGTGGACACTACTGACTTCTATAATTGACATCTTTTCCTCTATCTTCATCTTTTCATTTGATTTGTTTTGCTTTCTTTTGCACTACACTTTGGGTCTGGCGCTTACAGACCAGGTTACCTCGGCATTGTTGCCCTTGCATCATGCACTTATTATGGTCTGTCTCTAAAGCCCAGTTGCAACCTCACAACGGGTCAGAGGTGCACATCGCCTGCATACGCTGATCCATAATCAGATCCCGGGGAGCTCTAAAAAAAACCTCTTTTTTTTGCCAAGGGACAAGTTGAGGGGTAATCTGATAATGGATCAGCTGTTTTTAAGGCGGAATGCTACCTCATGGGCCTCCATCAGTGTCTCACTGCTGATCCTGGAATGCCAAAGCCGCCTTCAGGTCGTCCTCCAAATGGTGACCAGTGATGGTGAACTCATCCCCTCATGGAGATCTTTTAATGGATGAAAGCCTTTTAGGATCAGAATGTGAAACTCTGCTGCTATCCAGCTGATTATCTAGCTCCTCTATAAGGCCTCAGCTAGCCTTAGCAAATGCGTTTTAGCTAGTCTTAGCTTACAACAATACATTGCTGATGTTTTTATCCTTTTCTAATCAAACTAAGCAGAAGCGACTAAGCTTTCTTCTCCCTCAAACTTTAAAGGCAGTTTTAAAAGGCAGTTGTGCATTTATAGAGGGGTGTTCATTTTGGGATGGCGGGTGGGCAATATGCAGTGGGGAGGGGTAGTTGATAGAGGCGAGGGAAAGGCAGATTTAATATATTATAAATTATTATGACTGATGATGTAAAAGCCAATCCGTGATTCTAGATGATTTCTTTCCTCCTCATTTTAACTCAGGGTAACTGAGACAGATGATGTGGGTTTCAAATATGGTCACATCCTGTTGGACCTATAGTGGACAGACAGGTGGACAAGACACACCTCTCACTAATGCTTTGTCTGCAGGAGGGGCCATGTGAGTAAATATGGCAGCAATAGCAGAAAGACCTGCTAACGAATCAAGATAAAGAACAGAAAAAACACTAACGCTGGGTTTGGGGATCGAACTCCTGGCGCTTAACTTCTAAAATAGCACTTTTCAAAACTACAAGGAAAAAACAAGAGAAAGAAAAGCTGTTTGAGGTTATGCATGTAGTGTAGCTCTTCTCTGGGGGATATGGAGCAGGGAGCGATGAGGAGGACGGAGAGATGGAGGAAAAAAGCTTTAGTGTGTGAAGACTTTCAGAAAGCTGCAGCTTGGACCCAAACTACTCATTTTTTCCCCTCTCGATTACCTCCACCATTGAAAAAAAGAAAAAAAAAACATGAAAAAAAAAAATGGTAGACAGCTTGAACAAGTTGAGTTTTGTGTAGTGTCGTCTCGTCGTTTTCCCTCCCCTCGCCGCTGAAGCACCAGGGATTGAAAATCTATCATCATGTTTTACCGGGCGGGGAAAGAATATCCCTCAGAGGACACAGGTGGAAGGAAAAAAAAATGCTCTTTTGGTATTTTCCATCAGGAAAACACTGGAGGAGATGACAAAAGCTTTTCGTTTGTCATGTTCTTTTGCTCTGTGGTAAATGTTGCTCGTCGCTCCCAACACTGCCTGGTGCTCACCCAGTCTTTGAGATTTTAAACATGAGAATTGTACCTCTATGTTCAGATGAAACGATGATGATTCACTCCTTTTGAAATGTATTGTACGTTTTATTTATTTGATTTCTTTTCTTCTTTTCTTTGATTATTCTTTTGAGAATGGCATGCACCACTTTTTTTTGGCTGATTTTGGGGTCAGGCCAACTCAATATGTTGTATTAAGAGGATTTTAATTGAATCAATCCTGAGCCAGAGACGCTCAAACTCATTCAAAGTTATAAATTGATTACAATCTAATTATAATTAGAGTGATTTACTACCTGTTGCATACAATCTTAATTTTCCCCTCAGTGGTTATTATCCACCATAAGCTTTATAGCTCCCTTGGCTTGATGGGCAGGTTTGCATGGCCAATGGGAAAAGCTCCAGAAAATACCCCTGGAACAACAGTATATTTCCAGGGTCGTCATGCATGAAATGCGTCCAACACTTTGACAATGCTGAGCATTTGAGGTGTCTAAAAGGTTGTAGTGCACGTCGGGTTTGGATTGAGCGAAGGACAATGCACCGATCTGATAGTTAAAACAGGATCGAAGCCCCAGTGTCGATAGCAAAGCACTTCTAATGTACTCGCCTCTGACAAAAGGCACGATGGCTGCTCTCTTAGCCAGCTGTGAATACAGTTTAACAAAACACAACTTAGCAGTGTGCAGTCTCCCTCCAAAAGCAGAACAAAAAGAGTCATGGCACTCCAACCGTTAGCCTGTTTCATGTAATGCATGTAAAGCATGGATTTGTGCTAGTAAAAAAAGAAAGAAATAGTGTAATTCGCACTTAATGCACAGGTTTGCATGGATCAACTTCAACAGCACTTAGACTGAATTCCTGATAAAGGTGATTCCTTGACAGTCAAACTATCTGTGTATAACTTACACTAAATCCGTTACAAACGTTTTCTTTCAAGAAATTCTTGACCCGTATTGTACATTCGGCTCTATAAATGTCCTATTACTTTGTAAAAAAGCACGATTAATTACTATTTTCAGTCCCATTTTCAGCCTGATCTTGTCTACTGAGGTGCATGCCATTTAAGGCATATTTATTTCATTTAATTGGATTTTTTTCTTGTTTGTTTTTTTTCTTGTTGGTAGTCATGTGGTTAACGGCTCCCCCTGTCCGAAAAAGTCCTCCTCCTTGCAACTGAGTCTCACTGCTGTTTTTAAAGAAACCTCATACTAGATGATATACTTAAGAGAACAGTATATATCTATTTATAGACATATATATAAACAAATACATAATGAATGTAGTGAACTGAATATCTCATAACCTACAAATCCAGAACAGTGATCTGCAAAAAAAGACGGCACTGTCAGTTCATTTTTAACAGACTGTTGTTTTTATTATTTTGCTTTTTACTTTCACTTTACGCTGCTTGCATTGGAAACGCAGTCGCTTTCTGACGCGGGCGTGCAACAGTAGCCTTCAGTACTGTAAATGTCTCAGGATCGAGCCAATGGGATGGGCAGCAATATTTGTCAGTCGGAAAATGGCACAGACTTAACTACCTGTACTAGATGTAATTTAAAGACTTATATATACAGTATATAAAATATATGTCGACTTGGTCAGCAGAGACCAAGTGATATACCTCAATCTCAGAATAATGACTCCTTTCCGTGCCTCGTACTTTTATGTATACCTTATCTGGGAGCCTGGCGAAGGGATAGCCGATACTCTGGGAAATATAGTATCCTCCGCTGTTTCTCTTCTTTTATTATCTGTTCGTTTTTCTTTTCTTTGTTTCGCCTCCCTCTTGCAAAGGGAGGAGGGAGACGCTTCAAGTGTCTGACTGACCAATATTTGCCACCCTACCTCCTTTCAGGTATTTTTTTTCCGCAACAACAGAACCTTATAGACCTATATAATGAGCAACAGATTGAGAAAAAGAAAAGACCCACAGGGATTGCACAGATATTCCTGATCTTATTACTGGATGGGTTTGGAATGGGAGGGCTATAAACCTCTCATTTCATCCTCTGAACGTAAAAACATTTTGGGATTCAGTCGTCTGATTTCACCCTGGAGGCGATAAATCAGGTCGGTCCCACCCTGGTCTGAGAAAGGACAAGGTGTTTTTGTTCACTGAGGGGTTTTCCTTTCTTTCTTTCTTTTTTTGGCTTATTGTTTGTTTTTAGGTGTAACGTAACTCCATGTTGAAACTTGACAGTGGAATTTCTTCTCTTTTCTTTTGTGCATTTTGTTTTTATTTCTCACACCCAGAGAAATCAGAGACCCAGAGGGGAGATTGGGGGACAGGTGGACAAGTTAACCTTCCTTTATCTGCTGTCTTGTATAAAGATAAATATCCTATCCAAAATCTTTTACACTGCATTCCAAAAACCACCCCACACACAGGAAAATGTACCTTTATATGATGAAAAAAAAGCTATATACTTATGAATATATATGTATTTATTTTACTGTTTTTGCATCTTCAGGTAAGCCAATCGATTTCTCTTTTGCTTTTCACTTTTTTTGTTGACTTAATTTTATTTCTTCTGAGTGAAAGACTGTCAAATACATGATAAAAGAAGAGAAAAATGTCAAACAGCAACTATTGTAACCTCACTTAGTAGACGCCACATGGCATGCCATTTTGTTTCAGGATGGTGTGTGATGAGGCGGGCTGCCAGGAAAGAAAGACCCATAATGTACATGATTGCCATGCTCCTCTCTGCAGAGAGGGTTCTTCTGTTTCTTTCTGTGTCACGCTGCATATCTGGTTGTCATTTATACCTCAGGTCCGACCACTTCAAAGCAGCTGATTGTACATTAGAAACACACACACAAAGAAGAATCAGGATTTTTAGTACGGCACGTTTCCAGATTTTTAGATGTAACCGACGGAAGCAGTTTTTGAATACTTGTCGTCTCTTGTTGTCGTCGTTCCTACTGTTGTTATTCTGAGGACGTTTTCTTTTCCTGTCTTTGTTTTCTTATAAAAAAAAAAGAAAAGAAATTCTGTAAAAGCCAGAAGCCAGGTTTCTGTGAATACAATGCTGTATTCTCTCTAGCACATGCAGAACGCACACACATATATAGAGGCATGACGCACCTACAGGAACATACTGTATACTCTCCCTCCTCATCAGGTAGCCACACTTTGTGTGGGCGGTTTATATGTATAATTATGAAGCTGGGAGTTGTTTCTCTTTTAGAAGCAGGTGGGTGTGTTTCGTCTGCAGCCTGCAGAACATCAGCCCTGCTGGCTGATTTTGATCTGGCACACTGGGACACTGCTGGCACTGCCTCTGTGAAAATTACTTTGTTTTGTTTCTTGCTTTCAACAAAGACTGCGTTTCTTCCTTTAAAAAAAAAAAAACATCTACCCACCAGTCTTGTTAAAGTACAAATCCTCCCTTAAGTTGTTCCACTGTATGGGACCAGTGTGTGATGATCTGTTCATTCCTGCAGTTACATTTGTTGTTTTTCACATCTCTTCCTCCATCCTGCCTCGTCTATCTCAGTGACTGCCCGCAGTTTTACGGTTTACTGTGAAGATAGCCATGTCCTTTTCACAGTACGCTGTTTAATTCATATATATTTACAAAGTCGGTTTAAAGAGACGCGTCTTTCTTTTCTAGTTTGAAGAGTTTTTGATTTGCAGAATGAAATGTTACATTCCAAACACAGTAAAAAAAAAACATTTTCCAGTTAAGAAAAAGCGAGCATTGCTCCTTTTTCGGGTCTTGTGACAGCCTTTGCAGGTTGCTGTGGCCCAAAGACTACAAGCTAAACGACATAGATGCAGGAATGTTAAAATGTCACCAGTAACTTTGTATTCAAGGTCAAGTTTCCAGTCCAGAGTCTTTTCAGTCAACAGTCCAGCACTAGGCTTATATCCTCCATCTGAGAAACTGCCTGGTGTGTTCTTGGGTGGCTTTTTCTTTTGACTACACATCCCAGACAACTGCCTCTCTTGTAAACAAGATTCATCCTACTTTGAGAGCATTTTTAAAAAATAATAATCAGCGCATTGGACTGACAGTTACGATTCTCCTTGTGTGCTATATGCTTCGCCATGCTGTCATTTCCCCCCCAGACATTTGTCAAAGTGACGCCAACAGATCTGTTAAAATGTGCATCTCCTCCGTCGCGGAGTGCGATGCCAAGTGTTGTAAATGTCAAAGCATTTGTGAAGATGTGACAAGTAGTCTCCCAGTAGCAGCCTGGCTTTGAAAGCAGAGCTGAGTACAGATCTTAAAGGCCAGACACGCCTCTGGAATGATGCTGATGCGCAGCAATCAACACAACAGACACCTTCACTCCCTTCCATTATAATTAACTAGACAAGAAATTTGGCAGTGAGTTATTGATCATGAGAATATTTGTTAAGAATGCTACTTTTGGGCCCAGAGTGTGAAAATTGGACTCCAAATATAAAAATCTTAAAGGTAAACTGAGAGTATTTCCTCAAGTATGTACCCTGAATTCCTCTTCAGCACAGTGTGTAATACAGCTTCTAGTTTTCCTCCTGCTATCATCAACAAAAGCTGTTGATTTCTATATTCCTACCCCGGCTCAATAATCAACTACACGAACCGTACTAAACTTGTGATTATATGCGTGTTGTTCTTCAATCAGCGGAATCAGGAGTGCCTTTTGAAGACTCTAATCACAATCTCAAATCTAATCGCTAAGGGTTGGTTTACTAATCACGTATAATCTAACCACCCGTGTGAAATCACAGAGCGGTCACTTCAAGAACGGCATTCTCCTTTCAAAGCAAAATGTCAGGAGACATTCAGGTCAAATTTGTTGGCTTAAATTCCCAGACCCCCCTCTGTTATTATGTTGCACTGTGAAAGGCTCGCAGGCAGACATTTTCTCACACTGGCTGTTCTCGCCTCCGACGAGCCCGCGATGCTGGCGTGCCTCTCACCCCTCCGCCTCGTCAGAAAGCCTCCGTACAGATGGCAGACAGGCTGACCGTCAGACAGACGTGGCGGTCTGAGGAGGTGGATGGGAGTGCGAGGATGAAATATAAGTGAAGTGCAGAAGAATAAAGGCCGCTGAAGGTCGCCGTCCCCACCCCCACGCCACAGTTAAACAACGGGCTTTTAATGGAACGATGCTGAAATTCACTTCACAAACAAACGTTACCTCGACACAGTGTGCCTATCATTAACAGGTGCCACGGTTTGTCTGAAACTCCACTTAGAGAAGGGGAGGGGATTGTTAGGGCCAAAACATCAGACCTGATGTGCAGGAGGAAAAGGAAAATTAGAAAAATAAAAACTAGAGCTGTGTGAAGGGAATCTGGTCAAAATGCTCAGTGATAGAGTGCATTTCACGAGGCGCCCTTGTGTGTTGCCATGACAATCTTGCAGCATTGTTCCAATGTGGAGGTGTGTCTGGCCCTTTAGAGCCACCTACATGGACCAGCTGGTCTCTGTTGCTCTGAACTCAAATCCAGCTCTGTTAACACTGGTACATTTCTTGCACTTCTTTGCACCAGTGGTTGCAAAAAAAAATCGCAATACGTAGATGCTGCTTCTCATGTTGATTCATCTGGCTTTTCAAAACAAATGCTTTTTGACAGAAGAGATGATTATACAAACTCTTTGTCCAACACTGGCGAACAAATATTTCCAACAGGATGTCATCCTCCTAATGTTATCCTCTTCTCATGCCCTCTTTTTTGGGGGATTTTTAATGAAAGTTAAATGCAGCAAAGAATTAGCTGGATGATCTCTCCCACTGGCAGACCCTGAGGACACTGCATCCTCTGGTTGTTTGCCGACTATTACGACCTCCTGTTGTTGTTTTCCCCTCTCAGAAATGTGTCAGATCTTGATTGTCCCAGTCACTCAAAGAGTGTGCAGTTTCTGGAGACGCACCGTGATGCTGCTGCACTGCCATAGGTGGTCGTTTAGGGCCACGCATTCTCTTCGACACCCCTGTAAACATTTGATTTTATTGTCACTTTCTTTGATGAAAAGTCATAAACTCTTTCCATCCCCTTCCCTTCACCTTCGCCCGCTAACTATTTGTCATCCCTTCAGCATCCTTGGTCAGTAGAGCGTGAGTGCCGAGGGGCTGACAGACCCTTGTTTATCCCAGGAGAGATGGGGTGTTCCTTGGCAGTCCCAGGTCCTTCACCTCTCATCAGGCCTTTTCATAAACCTCACTGACGCCTCTTGGGATTGTCTACACGGCCCAGAGGCCACCGAACATGGTCTCCCCCTCAGCCTTTCTTTTTCTTTCTCTCTCATCTTTTCACAGAGGCTTTGCCACGCTCTCCTCTGATGAGGAACTTGCATATTTAGAGTTTTTAAAACAGGGCTTGTAGTTCTTTTAGCAACAAGGGTGGTCATTATCCTCTGCAATATTTAGGGAAATAAAAACCCAACATACATCACACACAAACAGTATGTTTGGCAGTCGGTTAATATTTCAACCTTGGTGAAAATTTCATGAACTCTCTCCACAACAGAGACTCAATATTTTAAAGGCTTGGCCGTAAATGTTGTATGTCTCTGATCTCTTGTTTTGGACGGGCTCAGGCTTGATCTTTAGTTTCTGTGTTTAAAAATGGAAAAACAAGAAGAAAAAAAAAATCAGCTAATGAGCGGGTTGTTTTGTTTAAATTGCCAGTGCAATGCTGTGATCCTCTTGTAGCTTCTTTTTGCTGTCTTTAAAGTTATGACGTCTTCGTACCGTTCCCTGTTACGCATCAGTTGTGAAGTCTACACTACATGCAGATAACCACTCCAGCCAGTGTATTTATAATCGAGATAAACACTGGTTCATGGGCGCGATCGATAGTCGGGTCAGACAGGCCGGCACTTGGTGAGCGGATATCGGAGTTCAGTCCTCAGCCAGGAAGTTTGGCAGTACAGAAGATTAAATGTCATGCAGATGATTCCCACTGCCAGAACAGAAACTATTCAGAAACTCTTGTGGAAAACCTCAAACTCATCTGGCTTGAGTTGACTCGTGAGAGCCAGAGCATCATCACTAAAAAGGGTCTTAGAAAAGCCTTTTTTTATTATTATTATTATTATTATTATTACTTTTGACTGATTCTGTACATTATTTTCAGCCAAATACTTTTTCAGTGCTTTATAAACAGCAAGGATTGTAAATATGAATAACTCTTAGCAGGGGAGGCTCATGTGGAGCTGACTTAACGGTCCACCTCGTTTGTCCTCTGAAGATCTAACTTACAAGACTTGGACTGTTGCCTTCCCGAATGTCAAAATAAAGGAAAGCGGTTCGTAGAAACAAAAAGAACGGAAAGAAAAAACGAGCGCTTTGACTGAATCTGCGTTCGGGAAAGTAACGTTGAGTGTATGTTCTTTCTTTTAGTCTTTGATAATGTTTTCCATCTTGGTGTTTTCTTGGTGTGCAAAAATGTAAAGAAGAAGAAGAAGAAAAAAAAAAAAACTTACAACACAGAATACCTCAGAAAAGAAATCCATGTAACCTTGACAACCTCCACATATTGTCAGATCCTGTCCATCAACACTCGTCTCCTGGGCACTTTCATCTGCTGTCCTTTGTCTTTGTTTCTGTTTCCCCCTCTTGCTTCTTCTGCCATGCAGTGTGTAGCGCCCAGTGGAGGTTCCATAGCTTTTTATACTCCTTTGGTTTCACATCCTCGTATGTCTTCCGTCTTTTGATTTGTGGACATTCTTGGTCTCAGACTTTGCAGCCCACCTTGCGTTCCTCAGTTAAAGACGAAAAGGAGGTTGTTTTTCGAGACCGTTTGACAGCTCTGAACGATCCGCAGACGACAGTCTTAAAATCCCTGCAAAAGACGGGATTTCAGCTTAACAAATAAAAATCCTGCCGTCTTTTGATCTTAAATGTGGGTTTTGCTGAAAGGATGAAGGCCAATACGTGGAACACTTGAAACCACACACTCCCAATGTTGTTCCTTTTGCATACCTCTTTATCTACTTATCTACTCTTTATCGTTGTTAAAAACTGAATGTAAAAAAAAAAAAACGCAAACACAACTAACCTCTAATTTAACTATACATATTTAAGAATAAGAAATACTCTATATGTGCACATAGATATACCTATACAAGCCCCACACATACATAAACACAAATGCATATGTATATAAAATCTCTAATGTCATAAACTTTTATCTTGAAAAGGAAGAGGATGAGCCTTTTCCATTAATGATTCAGGGAAACAATACAGAAGTCCAGTGCAGTATGTTAGGTGAAATCACTCCCACTTTGTTGCTTTTGGTGTTTGTTTTCTTACTTTGTTCTTGCTTGTTATTCCCCATGATGTAGCATAGGGCAAAGGGGCAGGG
>OMLP01002435.1:0-10000 GCA_900302685.1 Spondyliosoma cantharus | reverse complement strand
GTCTGCGGAGCCTCCACTTCAAGACGACCCTGCAGGAGAGGACGGAGGAGATGAAGGTCGCGTACGATTACATCTACAAGGCTTCAGTGGAGCTGAAGAGCAGCAAGAAACTGGCCAAAATCCTGGAGGTAAACATCTAGAGCAGGGACAGAATGCATGTTCTGAGTGTTAATAGTGGTTATGAAGTGTTTCTTCCCACAGTTTGTACTTGCAATGGGAAATTACCTGAACAATGGTCAGCCCAAGAGCAACAGGACAACCAGTTTTAAGATCAACTTCCTGACTGAGGTACAACATCGACACCTGTGCTTCAACCATGTCATGTTCATCTCAGTATTAGATTTGAGTCATTCATTCTTGCCTTCTTTCTTGCAGCTGAGCACGACCAAAACAGTGGATGGGAAATCCACCTTTCTCCACATTCTGGCCAAGTCTCTGTGCCAACACTTCCCTGAGCTGCTCAACTTTTCCAGAGACCTCACAACAGTGGCTCTGGCAGCCAAGGGTACGATGATTTCACAGCAGGAGGGCTCTTTAACTCGGCTCTCCTTTCATTGTCTAATGCTCAAACTTAACTAAAAGCCTCTATTTTAAAGTAGATTTAAGATGTGTTTTGTTCAAATAACTGTTTTAAATAACACAGGATGATAGTTCTGTGTTTCATTTTGACATTGCAAAACAAGACAGGCTGTTTAGAGTCTGTTTTGGAGAATTTTACAATTATTCAATCAATGCAGTTGTTTAATAACTGATGCTTTTTAAGTAACTCACCATCTTGTTTGTACATTTATCTTGTTCAGTGAACCAGAGGGCCATCACAGCAGAGCTGAGTGACCTTCACACAACCATTCAGGACATCAGGACGGCCTGTTTGAAGATCCCACCCACCTCTGAGGACCATTTTGCCTCCGTCATGAGCGTACGATAACTGTTTAAATATGTAGTGCCCATCAAATATATAGAACATTGTGAGTTTTTGAAAGCTGACACATACATAGTATACTTTTTCATACAAGCTACTGATTGCTTGACATTTGGGGAAACTCCTTTAGCAAGAAAACTAGCTTTGTCACTTGGCTTAGCTTAGTTTAGCTTAGCTTAGCTTAGCTTAGCGTAAAGACCAGACACAGGAGGAAACAGCTTGTCTGGCTCTGTCCAAACGTAGGAACATGTAGGGAGCATCACCTGGTTGGATCTGACTGACAACCCAAGGACAAGCAGTACTAGCAACTTGTCAACCAGAAGGTAGCCACACCTATAAATACCCTGCTTTGTCAATCACTTTACTCTAAAAGAGACCATAATTTTCTAAATGAACATCATGTTGTAATGAATAAGACTTCAAACTAGTGATTGAGACCATGAACTCATTAGGAAATTGTTTACCAAGGCAATAAATCAAGTAAGAAGTTGGGTCATTTTCTCATAAGCTTCAATATATTCTTTTGAAACCAGTGGAGTTGCCATGCTTTACTTTATAGTGGTTCTCCAGCAGTTAACTACTGCACAAACATAAAGTTGAGGGACTCACAAAAGACCAAAAAAGAATGATAGAATGTGTGAGTCACACCCGTAAACTCTGAATACTACTTTTTACATAATGCAGCTAATTAGCATCCGTACAAAGCTCCTCCAGAGCCACAGAAGACATAATTAGTAGTAGACATAATAAGTAGTAGACATTACTAGTAGTACCTCTCATGACAAGAAAACAGACTTTAATGTGTAAAATTCCTCCCACAGAGCTTTCTGGAGAACAGCCATCCCGCGATCCAGTCTCTGGAGTCCCTGCAGACCCGAGCCATGGAGGAGTTCTCCAAGGTGGCCTCCTACTTCGGAGAGGACGGCAAGTCCACCAAAACTGAGGCCTTCTTCGGCATCTTTTCAGACTTCATCTCCAAGTTTGAGGTGAGCTGTGCAGAATTTGACAGCTCATCTTTTGATTTATGCAGCAGATGTTTGACAGATCCAGGCCCCCCCACCACCCTGGAAAAAACAATAAAAATTCAGCTGGTGCTCTCACAGAGTGACAGCCGTCTGCAGCTATAAAGAGATAAAGCCACAAAGTGCTGCTGTCTGCGAAATAAGCAAATGTGCTCTGAATCTGAAAATAATATGGTAAAATAGGCATAAATCAGATGAGATTATGGGTTTTGTCTTGCAGAGAGCTCTCAGTGAGACCCAGACTCCAGACAACCCCAGAAGCCCCAGACTGTCTTCCCCTCTGGCCTGGTAGAAGCAAGATGTCGGGCCAAAACCAAGAGGCCGGCTGGCTCCACTTTCACTCTGCTCGCCACAACCAAAGTGCCAAGATCACACACAGAGACACTCAAACCAACAGAGAGAGGAAAGAGAGACCGCATCATCTATAGCAAACAGAATGGAAGTACACTGTATCTATCTGTAGATAGTCACGACAGTTAATGGGCGCCCCGTGTGCAGCATTGCTGTTCTTTCAGGTGCTGGGTAGATAGAGCAGAACATTCAGGTGTCCACAGGTCAACAGGAACTCACCGCACACTGACGACTCGAACCGGTCTTCACATTATTTACATCTCTTTTTAAGACACAGTGTATGGCAGACAGTACAAGATACACGAGAGGAAACCATCCACATATTTGATTGCTACGAGATGTAGATAATGAAAACAACTGGTCTGCATATTTACAGATTAATTACTATGTTTAATATATGACTATATAAAGTTTATATTTTCTATCAGATCGTATTTGAAAAATTGTAAAGATTAAGCGTAGATGTAGTCTGCAGACAGCTGTCAGGAATCGAGGTGATTCACAAGCGTAGTTTAGTTTAGAGGCCGGCTCAGGCAGGACCACTCTGAGTGATCAGACTGTTGACACAGCGGTGCACTCACTGCCTCCCGTACAGCAGGATTTGATTTGAAAATAGTAGATAACAACGTCAATTATCCACAGTGCTGATCTAGACTCATAGATGTCGTCGTTCTCTAACCAACTGTGAAATTATAGGGCACCTATCATGGGAATTATAATAAATAAATACAATATTTTTAAAAAGTCCATATACAGCTGAAGTCAAAGTCATCTTCACCCAGTAGATTCACTCTTATCCTTTGCAGTAGCTATGGAAGCAAAAGAAAAAATTGTAAGATTTTCATCAGAATACCTAATTGTGAATTTTAACTGCTTCTTATTCTCAATAAAAAAAATATATCTAAATTACAGTTAAAGCAATTCAAACAAATTGTGTGTAATTTCAAAAAGTTAGTCGGTTAAACAAATTACTAAAATTATCAACAGAATGTGGAAGAAAAAAAACGTTTTGACTTTCAACCTAGCCAGTCCAAAGCTCATGTGTTAGCGGTGTAAAGATAGCCTGAAATAAATACAGTACGGGGCTTTTCACGTTAGAATCCAACTAATTTAAAGGTACCATATGTTGTGTCCATAGCAACACTGCATTAGCCACATTGCTGCTCGTGAACCAGTAGGTGGTCGTGGTTAACTTTGGCCTCCCCATACAAGTGCAATCGACGATGAAGACATCATTACATTTTCTCAGGTGTCTAAAACACGAGGTCATCCATGGAGGTTTTGACTCCGTTCACCGCATCCTAACTGGGCCTGATCCCGATCAACAGCCACTGAAATCTGTCCAGTTAGGCCCGTTTGCAGCACATGAACTGGGAATCAGTTGGAGTCCTTTTTGTCATCAGCCTTTCTTCTGCCTGATAGGACTTAATCGAATCCAAGTGTATTCGACAGCACACATTTATTTGCAAAACATCACTCAAATGAACAATGTGGCACCTTTCACAGTGAGGAAACACTGACTACATCAGCACATGGTGCGACTTTGGCTCCAAAATCATCTGTTTCATGAAACGTGTGGGTGGAATAGCAAATCTTTTTTTTTTTCTCCCACAATTAAGAGTCTTACTCGTTGTTAGTGCAGAGAGATAAAAGGCAGGTTTAATGTGAAGAGGTTGAATGAACGAACATCAAACGCATGTGGATAAATAGAAAAACATCCGACTGTAAATGGTCATTTCCTGCTTCTCTGGTGATCTCATGACTCATCTACAGTACAGTGTACCTGTAGCTGTGTTGTATTTATGTCAATGAATTATTGTTGAGATTGTAAATTGACTGTTTTTTGCTATGCACCGCTCATCACTTTGTATTATACGCTTGTGTGTCCACCAACTTCTAATTTATTTTCTTATTCAGGAGTGTCATCAGGAAACTACCATGTGATCTATTCTCTATGCGCAGCTTTAGTCAGGCTTACGAGGTGAGTGTTCTCTCGTAAAAATGCATTCTTAGCTGCTACTAGTGTGTGGTAACAGTGTTTTTCTCGTCCAGATCGATTGCATGTTGGTGCAGTTAATGTATTAAGATGTGCAGCTGGTAGCATTTACCCTCCCTGGATATTTAAGTTTGAAATAAATACATTTCTGTTAGTCTTGATTAGGTTTATTTATCGGTTGCCGACAGGTTTTCCTTTTCTAACTGTTTTATATGTTTTCATGGGAAGTTGCTCATGTTTTTGTGACTGTTTGACCTTTATGTTTCGTTCAATGCTTTCAAACGATGGATATGTTTTTGATCTATAAAAATATCATGCTTGAAAGTATAAATTGCCCGATTCATCTGTGCCTTCTGATAAATGATCTCCAATACTAGCATAGATACCTCTGGTACGTACAGTACAGTACATGATATTCCTTCTTTGAAGATTCGACTGTTTAATCTGTGGAGGTCAGGAGGTGTCGAGAGAAAAAACATCAATTTATAAATTTGTGTACAAATTAGCGATTCTCAAACATGCCAGCAGCTCAGTTTGCCACCACTGAAATATAATCTCAAAAACTATTGGATGGATTGCGATGCCATACAGACGTTCATGGTCCCAAGAGGATAATTTTGGTTCAGTTTGGTGTTTCCCGGACTTTTAGCACCCCCACAAGGACACACTTACACACTTTGCATCAGCATGTTTAGCTTTATCACTGTGAGCATGTTAGCAAGCTAACTTGAAATATAGCCTGAAATGAATGAGGCCTTTCAAACTGGATTCCAACTAACTTCAAAGTGCAATATGTTGGGATTTTAGTTTAGTGTACCATGTTACAGAGATATCTGCTGTTAATGACGTTAGCATGCTAACCAGCTAGCCTTGCCCAGTCCCAGTCTCAAAGCTCCTGTGCTAACAATGTAAACACCAACATTTCCCTTGTTGCCTGAGCTCCCTGTTCCAACCACTAGCTGCACAGCTAACTGAGCTAACTAGCTAATGGCTGCTACAGTTACCGGCAGTTAGCGGTTACTTTGGTGACATACTGCCCCCTATTTGTTTTGAGTATGAATTCGACAAGTGTTTCACGCTTATTGTCAATTGTCAGCATGACAGGCTAAGCTAAAATGGTGAACATGTTAAACATACATGCTTAGCATCAGGATTTTTAGCGGCCTAAAGCTTGCATTTAGCTTATATGCGTCTTAGTAGAGCTGCTAGCATGGCTCTCTAACTTTGGTCTAGTTACAACTCAAAAATGCTAACATTTTAAGATGCTATTAGCACATACAGTTTTTCTACCTTTGGCTTCGAGGCAAAAAATATCAGTATTGGTTTCTCAATTAGAAATTCTTTAAGGCATCTTTTGTTAAAACTAATGAATGACCGCACATACTTTGTTTTGTATAGTGCCTTTTGAGCTAAATGATCTCTCCACAGATTTTACACACAATGTTCAGTTAGCTCTTCAAGTGTGTAAAAAACTCAGGACATTAATGATAGAATGGTAAATGTAGGATCCAGTGTTTTTGGACCAAACTGAGGATGTAAGCTTCATTTTGGCTCTACTTAGTACCTCTTTACATAGTTGTGTCATTGAAAGTCGAGAGGGTGCAATTTTTCCTTTCCAGTGCCGTTACACATGCAATATATATGTATATACACGAACACATAAATCAAGAGCAGATATAGTTTCTTCATATACTTTATTTTCTTTGGAAAGGGGGTATAACCAAGCATTCTTATTACATGTTTTTATTCCATATTTAAGCTCACCAGACGGCATACATACAAAACTATGGAGCTTAAAAACGCAGCATTATCATTTTCTAGTTAAATGGCATTTGTTCGTCTTGAGGAGCCTTCGAGAAAAAGCTCCCGATGCACAGGGATAAGGCAGCAAAGGTACGGGAGCGAAGAGAGAAAGGAAGGGGGATCATAATGCTCGATTGTCTCTGAAAAGGAAACCGAAAAAACTCGTTTTCAGGGCAAATGCGAAGCATCCAACACTTTCTCCACTGGTACCATATTGGCTCACACATCCAAAAAGCCAAAAAAAGCTTACACAGAAAAAATACAACAAAGCATTTATTTAATCTTTTCACCTGGCAAACGTCTGACACCACATCACTACTGAGGTTTCACAGTGCTGTGCTCTCAGCTCAGTGGGAAAGACTGGAAAAAAAACAAAAAAACACTAGGAAACCACTTGTTGGCCAAGTGCAACATCAGCTGTTTGTGTCTTTTTTGTTGTTGTTCAGGATGAAGAGGCTGGTAAGAATCGACCTTTCGCTACATTCACTCACACGCAGCCTGTTCGAACAAAAAAAGGTCGATGGAACGACAGAAGGGGCGAAAAAATACTGAGCGCCCTGCTACTTCTGCTCAGAAGACCCGAAGAAATCAACCCAAACACATTTAAATACACAACCACACGAGACGGGTCCGATCGCCTTCCTATAACATCCCTGAAAAAAAAAAAAAAAAACATACTCGTTGCCAAGACAGCTTCTTGGAAAAAAAATACTGTGGTAACGGGAGCCAAGTATATCCTCCATACAGTAAATATATAATGCTTATAACGTGGTTCTGGGAGGAACCGATAAGGCATGATTTACATTTAAAGACTGCATTAATTATGTCAAAAGCCACAGGGAATGTGTGTCGTGAAATGGGTAAATAAATACAGGAGTGAGGGGGAGAAAAAAAAATAAAAAAGAGGATCCAAACAAAAAAGAAAAGGGTGAATAATCAAAGTGTGTGAGACGACTGGAAACCTGCAGTCACCAGCTACACTTGAAGCAACAGTTTTGGTTTCTACTTCTGCCTGCTGACCGTTTCCCCTCTTCCGCCCTGCTCTAAGACCTTTTTTCAACATAAAAAAAAAACCTCACACCAAATCCCGAACGAGTGTGGTTGGCGTTTCTCCCCTCATTCTTCCGTTTATAAAGCGATTCGTCGTCGGCGTTACCGGTGACTCCTCTTGCTGTCTGCTGTTGATTGTCTGGAGCTTGGTCTGTTGGGGGGGGGCGCGCTATAATGACAGAGGTGTGGCGGTGGTGGTGTGTGTTGCAGTGTAGAGGCGTTGTGTCACCATGTCTGGCACCATGATGGAGGTCAGGAGGACTCTGAGAAACAGGAAGGCTGATAAAAGCTGTAGACGGAGAGGATTGTGGCGATGGAGGTCAGTTCGAACAGTACTTCCTGACCTACTTCCAAAAATTGTAAAAACAAATGCCACTTGCTATTTGCCAAGTTGGTTTTTCTATCTGCTGATTGATCTGATTTGTTATCTGCTTATTTTGTTTTTTTTCAATCATTTGGTTTGAAAAATGTCCAGAAATTCTGAAAAATGCCTTTTTTTGGTGGTGTTTTTGCTTAAAAACGACATATCGATAACGATTAATTGACTTTTCATTATAACCTAAAGAAAGAAAGGTCAACGTTTTTGACCTTGAAATGTACCTTACTTGACTTACAGATGTTTATATGTGTGTAGGAAATGTCACTAATATCAGTGAAAGCCACATACAGTAACTAGCAGGCAAACAAGTAGAACTGTAATAAATATTAGATTAGTTGTCAGCTATTAAAATTAATCAGCAGCTATTTTGATAACCGATCAATCAGTCAAAACTGTCTGATTCCAGCTTCATAAATGTGAATATTTTGTCGGTTCTTTGCTTCTTTTTGACGGTAAAACTTGTTATCTTTGGCTTGTGGACATAGCGAGACATTTTTCACCATTTTCGGACATTTTATAGCCCAAACAACCAATCGGTTAATTGAGAAAATAATTAACAGATTAATAGACGATTAAAATCATTCATTGCAGCCCGAAGAGGTGCTTACAACATGAAAACAGTTTAGCTGTTGATGTGTCCCACTTAAAATGCTGATAATTAAAAACGCATAAATCAACACGTACTGGATGGAACTGGGGGAATGAGCAGCTCCCTTTTTAAAGCATCAACACGATCACTGTTCAATTATGTTGCAACAGTCACACAAACAACGATCATAACCTCTGATTACAAAGAGTATCTGACCTCCATCGTGGCTGCCGTTACGTCACATTACAGTCCTTCATACAGGCCGGACTGGGAGATCCTAACAGCAGAGGTGTGTTACGGAGAGACGGGCCGGGGGGCAGATTAAATGAGGTGTGTGTATGATGAAGGAGGAGGATGAGGAGAAGCATGGGGGGAGCTGGACCGGAGCGTGTCGTCGCCTCCTCCTTATAGGACAGTGCTCTCAGTGTCCAGGTCACAGTCTTTGGGAAGAGACAGGAGGGACAAGGAGGAGGAGGAAGAGGAGGAGGAGGAGGAGGAGGAGGTCGCTGGCTGCTGGTCTACAGCGAACTCAGGGACCAACGCTCGACTCAGCCCTTTGAAAGACATCACCGGGTCTATAGAGGAAGAGAAAAAGACAGTGAGGAGAAGTCCAACGATTTTAAAAGTCTTTACTGTCACAAATAGAAGTAAATCAACTAGAAAAGATCCTCTCGTTACTGTTTGTGTTAGCAAGTAAAGTGAATGTGTCTCTCGTGCATGCAGAGCGCTACATAAACAGCGTGTTTGTCTTAGTAGGATGTTTAAGTCCACAGTATATGAACAATGGCCGTAATCACAAACACATGCAGCCTCATCCTGGAGTATGAAAACACTTAAAGCTGCTGTAATCGTGCCATCCCATGCAGATGTGTAATATTTTCCATAAGCTCTAACAGAGGCTCGGCGCTCCTGTCAGGGTTTGAACAGCAGGGGGCGGTGTTCAGCCGCAGATTGTGAGTTACATGCGGTAGGATCAGTGAGAGTGGATGGAAAATGTGAAGTGTGAGAGGAGAGCCGCAGAGAAAATGGACCTGGAAATCCCCCAGTTTACTTGTGAATGGATCGCCTGAGATAAGAACCGTGTGTTTGATACGAGCTGTTGGTACACCGTGTTAATGTGCTGGGACATTAGTGACGAGACGATGACATGCCGGTTACAAACATGCGTGTCAGAGTTACACAGGCTTGTCACAGTGACAGCGGTAAGAAACAATACGAGATGATTCACAGGTTAAAAAAAAACAAGAACAACTCAAATCTCTGACTGTGAATGAAGATGAGTGACTCGTGATAAATGACAGCCCTGATAACAACATGTCCTATTACACATGGTGGCCTTTTCACTGTCACTAAAATGAAGAACACAATTCTGCCTTTAATGTGGATTCTGCAAAGTGGAGGGAACAAGAACAGAAAAATATGATATCTATATGAAGTCCACTGTGAGTACTTTCAGAATAAAGTCCCTTTCTGATAAACCAAACAGGGCTGTGTGACAGTGGTGCATCAGGGCTGGCTAGATGATATGTGACAGAGGCAGCAGGCAGAACAAAATGGCTGTGGTGATGGGTAACAACAAGTGCAGGTGCTGCTAGTGAAAAAGGTCAATTAACAACCAACCTCGTACAAATGCAGCTTTAACCTGTGGAGGTATTACAACGCAGGACTGTTAGACAGAGAGCACATTAGTGCTGAGCAGTGAGTCAACAGTCAAACATCTGACATGAGGGTCGACACTCACCCATCATCTTGTAAGCGGTGGCACAGATCCCGTTGGTGTCACCGGCCTGTGTGTTGGGCTGTGGCGGCGGCGGGATGCTTGGTCTGTTCCGGGGCTTGGGGACGGGCCGTGGCCGGGGGAGTGAGCCAGACTGGTATGGAGACGGGG
>OMLP01002434.1:6010-17303 GCA_900302685.1 Spondyliosoma cantharus | reverse complement strand
ATCAAATCAAATTCCTTGTGCGCTCTGCACTTGTCCTTTATCTCCAGAATGTGCTCTTAGAGCAGCACAAACATGTCACAATGAGGACACTGTGAGGAGTTTCACACAGAGTGAAACCAGCCTCTTTGTCAAATCATTTGCATTTCTGCTTTTGCCTCTCATGGCTGAGCACGCGCTTATCAAGAGTCCGTCTTATCTCTTTTGTTTGTTTTTCACCAAATGTAGGCTTTTCCTGGAAAACAGGCCACTACGCATGTGTGAGCTTAGATCATGCTTTGGCGGCATAAGCCCAGATCAAGGCGGTTCTCAAATTGAGTGATGCTTGATAAGTGGGCAAGAGAGTGGCCCCAGCTGACAGTGCCAGGATGGCCTCACACTGGGCCTCTGGCAAGCCAGACATGGCTGACAGGAAGCCAGGCCTGTGGTCGGGTCATCTCAGAGCGACAAGATGACTGCACAGGCCCGCAAAAACCTCTCCACCCCTCGAGAAGCAGTTAAATCCATCGCCAAAGCGCACCAGTGGCTGTCAGGCCTAGTACTAAGAAGGAGGTCAAAGCTAGCTGAGTCTTTAATAGCTCCAAATAGGCAAGCCACCGCCAGTATGAGCAGCTTAGTGATGGAGGAGCGGTACCAAAGCTTTAGCCTAAAATCTAATAGTTGAGTTTTAGCCAACAGTGTATTGTGCTCTGAAAGCCACGTAGCTCTAATGTAATACCAAAGCATGTTTGCTCGGATGGAGATGAACACAGGGGAGGACAGGTTAGTCTCAACTTGTGCAAAACCAAAGTCAAAGTCGTTTTTTGAAGACGAGCCATCGTTCTGTTGTATGATCCTCCGTGGTACATTTTGTGTTGTTTTGTAATTTTGGCTTGCCTACAGTGGTTTTCCTGGCCCATGGCCATTTGCAGTATGATAACCGCCTGCTCGCAAGCCTAATGTCGTGAGGACAACAAAGGGGAATGAAAAGAAACATGCCTGGACAATGCGTAGCAAAAGCACACAATCCCGATAGATGTGATGGAGGAAAGAAGCGGAAACAGCACAGGGACTTTCTGTAACGCTGATCTTACATGCACAACAGAGCTCTGCGAAGGAATGTTGCTTTCTCATTTAGGGTAAAACACCCCTGGAGTTAAGGGGTATCAATATCACAAGGGGAGATATATTCTTCTTTTGTCTGCATTTGCTGCAGTGAGGTGATGGTGAGCGTGCTGGTCTGCGGGCCAGCTGGGACACATCTCAGTTCACCCGTACACACACACACACACACACACACATACACACACACACACACACACAAGCGCACGCACATTACTGAAGCTTGCTTTACGCTGCTCACTATCTTTCAACAACAAGCTGAGCAGGGACCAGACGGAAAGAGGTCCTATTTGTGCAGGAAGATAAATACACTTCTGCACCCAGTCCTGTCCCCTCCAGATTAGAGCAACACAATAATGAGCGGGAGCACTGGTGGAAGGTCAGAAGACAGCAAGGGTAAAAGGATAGAGTAACAGCCGGCTAACAAAACACACGCCCACGCACGCAGGAGTAATCACAGACGGACACGCACGCTTTTATCTTTAATTATCAGAACATTAAATAATCGTCTGAATTAGCAGCCGCATTTTTTTTTTTTTTTTTGTCCCTCGTGCTGCGGCTTTGCGTGCGAAATTTAACCGTTCAGGTGTGTTTACTTGTGGAGTTAAAACGCGTCCCTCATGAATATGGATGGGATCCCTGTGGGTATTCACTATCTGTTGCCATCTCACCAGAATCGTTCACTCTGGAAAAGCTCCAGCTATTTACAACCCCGATGGCGTCACACTTCTTAGAAGACACAGGCGGCGGGAAAGAGTCACTGTGGGTGTTTCAAGTATCTGGTCATCTTACAGTGGGACGCTGGTGCGCTGAAAATGTCTAAATATCCACGTTACACACTGTAAATATTCAGGAATGAGTGTGTCGAGTTGTTTACAAGTTATTCATCTGTGAGTCAGCAGTGTCATAATCTTATATCAACTCCTCCTCTGGTGACGCTCGACCGCCGACCGCAGGAATCAGGCAATTCCTCTCCTCACTGCCGCGAACGCATGTTTTCTATCACTCACAGCCGGAGCGAACCTCCGCGACCCGCTCCGCTGTTTTGAGGGGAAACATGATTTTCTCCTGGTCCACTTCCAAACGCAGCTAACAAGCCATTCCATTCTGTTTAAAGTCTTTTCATGTTAAGACACACATCAATCCACACCTACAACATACCTGAGGAAACAAACCTTCTCTCAGGATATGTACTGTGTGTGTGGGGTGAACATGGCCGGACACGTCCCTTAAACACACCGGGAGGCGCCCAGCAGGAGTGCCGGCAGCCCCTCTTTTCAACACTTCAGCATGCTGCACACAAACACAGTTGCCCTTCCCATGGTCCTTTTGTTCCCTATCGTTTTGTTGAAGTTCCTGTCATGGACACTGTCAGCTTTCTCTGGACATTTATAACCGACAGTTAATATTCGCACTTTCAGGCAAACACTCTCTTCAATGCATGACTTTCTTCTTTTTTTTTTTTTTTTCAAGCACGACGTGGCACTAATCGGGCTTGAATCACTGCGCAAATGCAGGCGAGCTCCTGAAACTAGCCATCTCACAAGTGACGCAGGAAAAAACATGCATATGCTTGCCGAACCCAGAATTATAGCAAATGCACTATACAGAAATTCAGACAATTACCCAAAGAATAACACACCCAAGCACTGACAAGCATGTACACAGACCCGGGGTAAAAATGCTCCCGCATTGATTGCATTCCTTACGAAAACCCTCCGAAGCAAAACTCAGTCAACTTGATGCAGACGAATAAAACTGGAAGAGGCCAGATTCAGTTTATGTGTGCTTTTAAAAGGGGGGTTGTAAAGATACCACTTTGAGTATATGCATAGTTTTGTAACTTAACATAAACAAGCATGCCGGTCCCAACGTCAAACTCGTCTACCGCAACTTCAAAAGACGTCTCAAAGGCTGTTGTGTCTGCAGTAAAACCGTGATGCAACATAACATGCTCGAACCTACAGATAAAACCGGGAGAGGGCTGCAATCTGGTGCACGGCGTGGCCCGGGGCCTTACAGTAAATGAATGCCACAGAGTGAGTCTGCAGTGAAAGGTTATCTCCCGCGCTGTCCTTCAGTGTCACGCTGCTTCCTGTGGATCTACCTGACACCCCCGGCGAGGAAACGCCGCAACGAGGGAGCACCCAGAGCTACAAATGAATAACCGGCGAGCAGATTTTCATGCGCAAAGTGCTGCAATGAATCAATTCTCCCAGCTGCATACTCTAAACAGCTCTGACGCACACAGACCTCTACGCTGACGTGTAGCAGAAAACTGCATCACGGCCTCGATATGACCTGCCTCTTCCTATCTGGAAACACGATTGCTGCTATGAGTAAAGGAGTAGCAATTAGCTGCACTAATTCTGCCAGAAACTCTGGCACTGTTTGCTGGCAATGCAGGTTTGCCATGGATGAAACATTTGCCTTCCACCTTCCAGCTGAAACATGTTGTCTTGTTACCGGGAACATCATCATAAATCTATAATCTCCAAAGAGAAGTGATAAACACGACTTTTTGTGCCGTGTTTCGCCCGACAAAGTGACGCCATTGCAAGTTTAAAATTTTAAAAGGCGTTACTACTAACATTCGGCCTCTGAATGTGGCTTTCCGTGTCCCTCCTAACATTCTGTCCACGTCACAACACCGCTCTCAAGGGGTTGCACAAGCCAACGTCGAAAACGCTAGCGATCTTATGTCGAGCTAACGTGGACGTACTGTGAAAAAAAACCCGATCAAAGTGTTGGAGACGGAGCCCCTTTCATTCCTATAAAAAGCTGCTCGGCGGCGCACAAAGCCAACAAAGATCAACCTCCTGGATATGAAAATATCTGGATCTGCCCAGGGGACCCAGCGTGTCACGTCACGCTGTTATTACACAGTTTGGCAACAACAAAAGCTGACTTTAAAGCCTGGTGGTCTGTCGCTAACACTACGTAACGTTAATGTTGGTATCGATAGCAAGCAAATGCCGGGCCCATACTGTAGAACTCGACCATTTTTATGTTTTTTTCCACAAACTGGCAACTACCAAGATTCTTGATACCAACGGCGTTATACTATTGGCTAACAAACCTTGTTATAAGCTGGAACCAACTGTCAGAATTCCTACACAGAGACAAACAAAACAACCATTTTGGACCCCGACAAGCATTTTAAATTACTGATTCACAATCAAAGTAATGTTTTTAAGGAAAAAAGATCCTTAATCTGCACCTCTCTCCAAGCTCTGCTGATGTGATCAGCATCAATATGACCTTTAACTCGTGTCTTCCACTGACATTGGCTATAAGACAATGCACCTATTTTCGTAGATTTCCTGTGACGTACTATAAATAAGCTGCAGTTAAAGGCTGACATTGATGACCTTAAGCTGTTTACACAAACCTTTGATACGCTGCGATTGATGAGCCCTGTCGCAACCAATAAACCAGTTTATGGAATATTATGGAATGTGTTTTCTCTGGTGCTACGCCCACAGCTACGAAGATCTACGGGCAAAAATAACATGGATGTTTGTGCCCGCCAGCGTCACCCTCCCTCTTTGGACTGAGCAATAGTAGGTTACTTCAACAACATGCCAAAACAGTGTTGATCTCAGCAGTAATTTTTGTGATCTTGACACACTGACAACGTGCCTGATGTTAGGAGCAATTATGCACTTCATAAAAAGTATTCATCAAATGTGAACGGAACCCTGTGTGTCAATGCGAGTGTGCGCAGACAGCAGGCACCAGAGGTGAGTAGGACAAAAGATATTACATACCACAGTAACCAGGTTAATATTGGTGGGAGCCAAGGAGCTTAATCAGATTTCAGATCATTGAAAAATGAGCTTTGGGGGTTTTTCAGCGTTATGCCATTTACCTCATAGGTCCAGAGTTGGATTACAGGACTAAACAGGGTTAATAATGGTGCTGTCTATAGATGTAGACAAAGCCAAAGATTAAAAGTCCCGCAGTTGATTGCTTATCAGCAGCTCTTTTTTTTCTCCAATCAAGCTGTTGGATACATGTAAATATTTAGGGGATAGAATTACATTATTTTTCTGAGCAAAACACATTCCAGAGTCTGTGCCAAAACAGAGGGATAATAATGTTTTATTAATGTTGCTGAATGATTGATTTGTTCTCTGTCGTGTTTTCTGTTTTCTGGCCTGCAAATTTACAAATCCACGACACCTTTTTTTTTTTCACGTACGTGTTTTCTTTGTCACCAGCGTCCAAACTCTCGACCGATTGCTGATCCTGTTCGTGACTTTGAAAGGGTTAATTTTTTCCGACAACCTTTCATGCTGTGCGCAGGAAAAAAGAAAAGGGAAAAAAAAAAAAGGTTTTAAATATTTAATTACATGCACCGGCTGCAGCCTGTGACGGAAAAGTATTGCAGCCCAAGATAGCTGCAAATTACTGAATGATTCAAAAGGCAGGGTAAACTTAAACTGCCTTCACAGAGCAGTGGGATGCAGGTCGCAGAGAGCAGAAACAATATAAACACGTTTAAACGCTGGTATCATGTGGGAAATGTCACAAGGCCGTATCATTAAACAGGTTTATGTGCTGACTTTTTGCGCTTTTAATTTCACTGTCAACACTAATTTCGATTGAAAGAGAAACCCCACGTTTAAAAGAGAGCAACCTTTTTTCTAATACTGTGGCTGTTACTGATTCTTTCTTTTTTTTGCTTTTCGATGCTTTTATTGTAACAAACCATTACTCTGGGAATATTTTGATTTTGTACACGATTTCATCTTCCTGACTTACAGTTAGAGCTGAGCGCAGTATAAACAGCACAGGTCTGACACTAAAAAGATGGCCTCCCTTTTGCGAACGACGTTAAAAGAAAATCCAAATGGCAGCGACTTTCACAGTTGCTGTCCCGTACATATCTCCAGGACTGTGCAGCGATTGTGGGCTTTTGAGTGTTTCTGACACGGCTCCAGCCGAAGGGGCAGGGAGCCGAACAACTGCTGTGACATTCCCAACGGACTCATCCCTTTCAACTTTTCGGTGTTTCTCCTGCCTCCTGATCCTGATCATATACTGCCTCATTGTGGTGAAGGCGACATTCTTCAGTGAGGTTGAGAAATTCAGAGTCCTAATTGTTGGAAAAGGCAAGACAGGCCGGGTGTAAACTGTGATCAGCAAAAAACAGCGCCGTGTTTTTGTTAAACAGCTGTTCTGTTAAATAGTTTACTTGAGGTTTTTCATCTCAGGTTACAGTTTGTGTTAATATACATAAGTGTGGTTGTGATTGAACTAATAGCTAGTCTGTGGTGTTACAGAGGGAAGCACTCAAAATATAAACTATAGAAAGGATTAACAATTTTTTAATCAAAGTTTGAAACTTTACAAAATGACAATTAAACACAATGTTATTTAGTTTCGATTGCGACTTTAATGCAAGTGAAACTGTGACTTTGTTCTTCCTGTTAAACTTACTGCAGTTTATCTGATGTTTTGGTTTGATGGTTCAGATTTTCTAGAAATTTGAAACAAATCTTAAGTTATTTCGCTTGTAATTGAAGGAAAAGTCCACTCACAGCAATAATCGACTAACTCATAGATACCCGTCCCCTTCAGTGTATTGGATTATTTCTTTCAGCAAGATCCATGCAGTATTTCCTGATGAATTAACGGGAGAATGGTGAGGAATGCCCAATCTCGTTAGATAATGGGGTCTATTGTAAGGCTGAGAACCATCCTCCGTCCAAGTTTTGTGGAAATCTGTTAAGTAATTTTTGTGTAATGCTGCTGACAAACCAACCAACCAACAAACAATCCCTGGCATTGTAATAGAATTACTCTAAAATGTTTACATGACACTGGCCTTCGTCAAAGTGCTCTTATATTCATATCAAGGTCATCTCTTAAATGCACATAATGTAATTCTGCTGCTTAGGGTCTCCAAATTAAACAATGACAACAACACGTGGACGTATAACTAGATAAAGCGTCGGATAAAATGATTTAATTTCATGGCTGGATCAAATTATGACACTCAAAAGAAAATGATTTGCTGGTTTACAACTACTTCTTTAACAATGTAATCTTACGAGAAGAAGTCATGTAAATGTGCGTATACTAAAATTCTGTCCTCAATTGTTTTTGCTGCTCCAAAAGCAGCTTTCATGCCACTTTATGAATTCGAGCCAGAGATTAACGGAGATTATTGGTTGTGACATTATGTACTGTAAAACTAATCTGCATTCACACCACCAGCAGCCGACCCAATCCCGCTCCTCCGCCTGATGGCTGATTTCAGCCAGCTGTTTGCAAGCTGCAGTGCTGCTGCAGCACTGTACTGTGCGGTAATGTACCAATCATTTTAGAAACGAGGTTAAGGTGTTTTGTATAAAACACCAATGTTCCCGTAACGATACAAAAAAGTTGGGCATTATTTGTCAAGTGTCTCTGAAAGTGAATGCCTGTAGCCTTGGTTGTTAAAAGTTAGAAAGAGTCTGTCTCTCATGTGTCTCATGAATATGTATTGAACATTTCCTTCTTTGCTTTGGTTCTTTTGTATCCTCGCACTGACCTTAGAAATAGAAATAGAAAATGTTTCATTATCATTAATGGTTATTACTACAAAATGTTAATACTGTAATGAGAAATGTTTGGAATGAACAATCCATATTTTGCCATTGATGTCAGATGGTCAGATTTGATCTAATCAGGCTTAGAACTATGAAAACAAACAATCTGCTAATGTTTCACAAACTTCTCTCATTCAACTTATCTCATTTTGCTTGCTGTTTCCTCCCCAACCTGCCCAGTCACAACATCAAATTAAATTAAATCAAGTTCTTTAATAATCTCATTGAAGCAGTTTGCAGTTATATGGATCATATGATTAATGAGATCAAATATTACAAGCCTTAAAGTACATGGCATTGCAGACTTGTTTTCATAGTTCTTATCCAACTGAACTTAGAGTAAGCCCATTATTCTCCATGAGCTGGGGCATTATTCTGTATTACAGCATGGAAATGTATAATCATCCAAAGCATTGCTTTTGTGTGTGTGTGTGAAATCAAAGGGCACGTTAAAAAGACATTCCAAACTGTGGAACATACAGTATCTGTCACAGTAGAGTGGTTAAACCACTCATGTAGAACTAAACTCGTGTTAAACCACTCATGATGGCTGCTAGTGCTTTAGTTCTGTGGTGCAGGACATTAGAGCGGCATTAGGAAGTGATAACAACTTCATGTCCAGAGCTGTCATAAACTGTGCTGTGGCTCATCAGTGGGAGTCGTTTGTCATCAGAAGTGGATCTATTTGTTGTGATAAGAGTACTTAAAGTATAATCCAAGGTTTTTTGGTTTACTGTAGTCTATCAAAACGCAACTTTTATTCCAAGTGTTTTTGTGAGCGTTAAAGATCTTAATGCACACAGTCCCTTCAACTCAATATGAACTATGGGCAATATAAAAATGCATTCAATGCTTTTTCCATGGTAAATCTCTCTATTATATTTTGTTTACTTTTCGCTTAATTTTCTCAAATTTGGACATTCACATGGGTTTTTGTGGAACCTTGTGACCCTTACGTGCTCACGATCACATTCTGAATATATTCGTCTGAGGTCTTGATACTGTGAGATGCCAGCCAAGCTGATTAGACTCTCTCGAGGCAGACATTTTGTGTAACTAATAACCTTAATAATGGCTGCATTCCATTTAGGTGAGCAGTTCCCCTGGCTTATAGCTTACAGTAACGCGGCGCAAACTCTTATTCAGTCGGACCGTACACATTGAGAAAAGGTCTACTGTCACTCTGGACAAACTCAAGACCGATATCTCATCAGGTAAAGTGGGAAGCCAGTGAGCCGCACATAGTAAATACTGCTGGTAGACATGAATTACGTGTATTCGATTAGCGATGAGTTGGCAAGACTCTAAGCAATTCCATAACCACATCAACTTAATAAGACAGAGGTCTTGCTACATGAAATATTTGACATTAGCTGTCAAGCTAAGTATGTGAGTATGTTGCTAATGGCTAATAATCTTTTAACTTTAGAGGATTTGATGCAATTACATTTTCATATCACTGAAATGTAAAATAAATCTAGCTTACACCGCCTGCCCAGCATAAACTGGCAGACAGAGAAGCTAGCGACCTGCCAGCTAAGAACCACTCTGTAGCTAACCAAAAGCCCAAACTTACACCAAAACAAGCATACAAGAATAATGACTATTGGACTTACATTTAAAAGATGACCGGAGACACAAGTCAAAACGATGTTAGCTGGATATGGCTACTGTTTGCTAACACATTTAAAAGTGCATAAAAGCGTAGCATAAACGTCAACTGTGAAGTCAAGGCGACTGGATTCTTGATGACACTTTGTCATCTCAAAATGTATCTTTAGACCTGACTTACTGGCAACTAGCTGGGAATCCTCATAAAACCTGAGACGGATATCTCAGGAGGTAACGTGGGATACTGCTAGACATGAATTACGAGAATGAGTTGTCAACCATTATATATTCCCAAAACCATTATGAGCTTAATAAAACAGAGGTCTGGCTCCATGAGATACTTTACATTGGCTGTCATAAAGTATCTAATGGCCTAAGTATTGCTAATGGTTAACCATCTATGAACTTCTGAGGGTTTGATGCAAAATACATTTTCATTTTACTGGTCCACTTTACTGCTCGTATAGCATCGGCAGCTGTTCTTACAAAAAAGGTTCCATATACAAAATGCACGCCACCTGTGCAGACAGACAAAGTTAGCAACTACCTACCTAAGAACCACTTAGCTAACCAAAAACCCAAACTCAAACCAAAACAAACAAGGAAGGAAACAAGGATAATGACTATTGGACTTACATTTAAAGGGTAACCATGCAACACACACAAGCCAAAACAAATGCTAATGTTGCTCCGTGTTAGCTGGATGTGGCTACTGTTAGCTGACATGTATTACAAGAATGAGTTGGCAACTATGATGAGCTTAATAAAACAGAGGTCTGGCTACATGAGGTATCTTACATAAGATGTCATAAACTATATTATAATATATTATGTATATAATATTTTATAAGTACCTAATCTTTGAATCAGAATCATTAATTTTCATATCACTGGTCCAATTCACTGCTCTAATAGTACCAGGCAGCTGTAAATGGTGGATAGACAAAGTTAGCGACTAGGTATCTAAGCACCACGAAGCTAACTAGAACCCCAAATACTCTATTTTTACAGCAACACCTAAACAAACATACAAGGATAAAGACTATTGGACTTACATTCAAAAGGTGGCCCGAAACGCATATCAGAAATGAATGCTAATGTTGCTGTGTGTTAGCTGGATGTGTAAGGCTACGGTTTGCTAACACATAGCTGAAAAGGGCTAAGGCAAAGGCTTCATATTCTTTGATGACGATTTGTCATCCAATAACGCTTCTTCAGACTTGACTAACAGGTGACCTGAATAACTGAGAATCTTTACCGAGACACTGATATGTCAGGCGTACGTGTTCGTCAGCTTTTATTTGCTTTATCCTAAATTATTGATACTAATTGTATTTGTAAATCTAACACTGGCTATTTGGATGGATGGCCTTTAGCTATCACAATGTTAGCCTCTTACTAAAGCCAAAGCTCTTTACTAACAATGAATGTATCATGTTTCAAAACAATTCAACTGTTAAATCCTCATTTGAGTTTCCTCATTTGTAAATAGTTTTGTATGCCTAAGACGTCCTTAACATGTGTTTAAATACATTCAACAAATCAAACAAAGGAGATGAGTTATTCCGGCAGTACGCAAGATTCATCAGCATTTTTCTACAAGCCACTAAGTTGTTGTGAAGGCTTTGGAAGCACAATCCAACGGAGGAACACTTACTTTCAGCAAGAACTACGCTGAGCTATCAAATGTAGTCTTGCACGAAAGCCTAGAGTGTAATAATGTATGTTGGGCGTGCCAGCATAATGTTCCGGCTCACAGGTTAGTGTGTAATGACAGTGACAGACAGCTTAACTAACTGATAGCTCTACAGCAGACCAGATCCTCTTAACAATACACACCACGGCTTAACCCTGATTATTGCAGGGCTGTATTAACTGCACAGCAGCAGTAGATGCTGCACACACACACACACACACACACACACTGGTTCACACACACACTACAAGCTGGACTTGATCACTGATGCCATCTTCTTCCTGTGATC
>OMLP01002428.1:21857-34581 GCA_900302685.1 Spondyliosoma cantharus | reverse complement strand
CTGCACGCGCAAACTCACACACACACACACACACACACACACACACACACACATTCACACACACACACACACACACACACACACACACACACCCAATGTGCTCACACTCCTCCTGTCTGAAGTACAACAGGCTATTACTGATTAACATGTCTCAACTCAGTCAGTTCAAAAAGCCACTCTAATTCCTTTTCCATCTCGCTCTGGTATGAATCATGGGTGACATGATGGCCTTTCTTCCTAACATACCTCACGTTCCTCGCAGTCACAGAGATATGTTTGTCGCCTTTCTATTTGTTGCCTGAGAAACCATGTTGGCTTGTCTTCTCACATTTCACACTTGGTTTCATCCCCTTAACCCCTAATGCTCAGCATGGATGGGCTGCCTGACCTCTTGAGTCATGGATGTTAGACTCATCGACATCACAAGAGCCAGAGTTGGGCTTTATTTTGCCCAGTGATTGTGAGCACAGACGGGAGCAAACTTTCTTGGATCAAAGATTTAAAAAAAAAAAAACAATAAATAAATATGCCGACACACTTGGTCAACATATTCGTCATGTTTCTGTTGCAGATTTTCATTTCAAAGCTGTTTGTTTGCTGCTTTTTTGATTGGCTCTTTGGATTTGGACAACATAATTTCATAGTCCTTGTGAGCCTCAAGGTCTCTAGTATTTGAAGATGTATCAAGTTGTAAGACCTAAACATTCACACTTGGCTTTGTGCCTTTAATGCAGGAAGACAAAGCTAAACACCCACACTCACTCCTTTCCTGAGTTAGCACACACGCACACACACACATATACACATAGACACATTATGTGGTGTGACAGGACGTCACATACTCGGAGTTTCACAGCAGGCTGGCATTCCAGGACAGCAAAGAAGAGATAATGTCAGTGCACTGCTGGTTAACTCACTGTTTTATCCTGTTTCTGGGCCACAAAGCGTGAAGGGTGTCTGTTTATGACTCACACACATGCCTCACATGCACACCGTGCACACATACACACCATTTCACAGACCACTTTGCCTCTCTCAGCCTGGTAGACGACAAAGGCTAAAAACAACCCACAAGTGACAAAAGATGCCCATAGACACGGCTGCCAACATAGACAAAAGCTGTGTGTTGTGTGGATGCATCTGAGTTTTCTGGAACCAGGAAGTGTGCCACACTGACTGACAGGATGTAGGATGATGTTGCGTTGGTGTTTGAATTGTGCTTTTAGAGGTCACAGTCCCCTAAAATAGCTTTTTGAGTGTATTATTGTGCAACACATCTACTTAAAGAGCAGGCTTTGTGAGTGTGTTGATCCTCCACAACCCAGTGCAGTTATATTTAAATGAAGAAATCATGAAATTCACCTAGTCAGCAGCGGAAAAAAGAGCTTCCTCTCCTAACCGCCCACACTGCTTTCAGCCTTGTTGTGACTTGTTTGTCTGTCGTTTGAGGATTTCGGCTTCTTCCTGAACAATTGCACTTAAAAACCCTCAGCTCCTGAGGAGTTGGTTACACAGCAACGGAACAGAGCTAAAAACACTAAAAGGCAAGTGGAGCCTGTGAGACGGAAACTGGAAAGTACTCCCTTTCTGTATGCATGTCAGGTGCATGCATGCTATTGTTACTTTCATTACTGGTGTGTGTGTTGTCATGTGCAGCTGTTTGCTCTCCAGTAAGTGTACTGTGTAGTGAGTTAGTGGAGATACGGCAGCGTGGAGCTTCTCTTCAGTGTAAGCTTCTCTCTGATTTATTCTTAACATCTGTCTTTGGCAGGTGTGTGGAACCACAAGGTCCTCTCTCTGAGCCTGTGATGTAGCTATCATTGCATGCAGTGTGTGTGTGTGTGTGTGTGTGTGTGTGTGTGTGTGTGTGTGTGTGTGTGTGTGCGTGTGTGCATTTGTACAAAACAACAGACAGGGCCTTCCTCCACCCCCTCTCGGTGGGATGAGTCATATTTGAGCCCTGTGTAATCCAAGCCCGTGTTTCATGTGTGTGAACAGACAGACCCTGAGCAGTGGTCTTGGTCCTGACTCCCTCTGGGGCAGTGAGTGGGTGAGACACAGCTATCAACAACAGGCCCAGGCAGCTTTGGTTTCATCTTTGCCACACAAGAAATCCACTCGTCGTGACATATGCACAGATACACACCAGACACAAGCATACATTCACATCAAGCCAGAGCTATTATTCTTTTCCCAGCTTAGCTCCTCCTTAAATGATATCAGGTAACAGAAGGGGCCTGATGGCAAGCTTTGTGATTGGTTCACCTATGAGGAAGTGTTAGGATCCAGAGGATGGGCCAGTGGATATAGTTTCACATGAAAAGATAGTGTGACACATTGGTGACGCTCAGTCTAACTGTGTGTCGGTGTGAGTGTGTGTGAGTGTGTGTATGTGTGTGTGTGTGTGTGTGTGTGTGTTTTGTCACGTGTGTATCCACCTGTGTGAGTGTGATTGCAAAGCAGTAATGTCAAGGCTGGGTTTGACACAGTCAACAATGGACACTCAAATATTTTGACTTTTTCTATGAAATCATGCGGGGGGAAGTGTGGTGACACAGGAAATAGGACCATGTCACAGGAAAAAAAAATGGAGCTCTATTTTGTGGATATTCTGCACAGCATTTCAAAGCACCCCATAGCTGCCGTGACCAACTCTTTTAAAGGCACAGCTGGAATTTTAAAAGGGACTTCTACATTTGCCCCCAGGGGGGAGAAAAAGTGTCCTGGATAGAGCAGCAGAAAGGTGATACTGGCAAAATGGTAGAGTGAAGCTGTTTCCCATTATGACACCCATTTATTATCTTTATATTCTGCATGTAAGGGCAAAAGTTTCATATTTTATTACACATTGAGCTATGGGAATAAAAAACATTTCTCATTAATGTAGATTATTTAACTGAAATTGAAGTTTCCTGATTTCCTGCCCCTATTTTGTCATTTGACAATGTTGAAAAGATAGACATGAACACAGAACGAAACTGGACAGTGAAGTTTTCACAAAATGTTTTGGGACCAGCTTTTTTCAGAAATGCATTGAATCAGAAGTCACAATAGCAGAGCAGAAAGAAAGAACAAACTGTGTGAAAGTAACATTATGCATGCCTTGAGGCAAACTGCAGTGACCACCATGTTGTACAGCTCTGGTCTTAATCTCAGTTCACTGAATTGTGGGTTTCCATGACTGGGTCTCGTTTTAAGCCTCTCTCTCACACACAGTGGTCTTGGATTTGTATCATATGATTACGTTTCTTGACATTTTTGCAGCACTTATTAAATTGTCACATTTTACAGTTAGTTGTCAAAGATCTTTCACCATAAAAAAGCATGTTTAACAACATAGGGTAACATAAGTGTTTGGATCTTTTTCAATTTTTCAACTCACTTCCATACCTTTATATTTCTGGCACTATCAAAGTCCAAAAAGCTTGTTCATCAAATAACAACTGCATGGATTAGTGGAGCTCAAAGTTAAACTGATCAATAGTGGACTGTTTATCATTCCTGATGCACGCTGAATTGGCATTATGCTTTAATCTACTGCCTAAATGTTTGGAAACACATGTGTGAAAGTGTCTGTGCTCTAGTTTCATCCTTGCCAGCATTTTGGCAGGTGACATAACAATTGCAACACTGTCATAAAAACGCAAAAAAACACAAGTCTTTCAACAAGAGATTTTATTAACGCAATTACAGGCTTATGAGGGAAATATGTTTCATATGGGGTGTCCAGATGCCCCAGACAAAGTATTCACGACATCTCTGGTTTAATTCTGACTGGGGATCTTTGCTACATGTCACTCATTCCAAAAGACATTTTATGTCAAAAGTTTTGTAGTCTTGTAAATCCACACAAAGCAGTGTTTAGTCTGTGATTATAGACCACTTTCATTATGTGGGGAAGCAAACAAGCCAAACAAGGCTTTGTGTCACTGAAGTCAGTAAGCATCTCAGTGCTCAGAGTCTAGATGAGAAAAATCTTTTGGATACAAACCGAAACCGAAATATACAATATGCTCGTTGATTGCTATGATATGGCGTTAAGACACATTTATAAATGGCCAAATGATAAACTGAAGAAGTGACTCTCTACTGCTGGTCCCAGTTACAATGGATTTAGATCACTGTTATCATCATAACCTTCACCCAGTTACATCGCTCATGTGAAGTGTGGTTGTTCTGCTGCACATTTTCCATTTAGTTATCAGTCACTGCTGTCATGCTTCTGTTTTGTTGTTTGTTGTTTAACATTGAATGCATTCAAATGCAAATATAAATCTTAATGTGACTTCTTAAAAAGCATAAATCTAAGATGACATATTCAAATACTTACCTTATAGGACTCCATATACTGTTTACATTTACACATCATGATAACAGTGTATGTCGATTAGTTTCAGGTGATTATACACCAGTGAAAACATTACACATAAGGAATATTAAATTCCATTTCTGCCCCTTTATCCTACACACAGGACCTTTAATAACTGGACCTGTATAGGTTTGTATCATCTTAACATTGAAACACTTAAGTGGCACATTCGTCTGTCAGTACCATTATTTGATGTTATCTCACCGTTAGTTAAAATCCAACCTTTCAGCTTTATCTTCAGGTCCTAATTTCAATGACTCACACAAACAGCAGTTAAAATAATCAAGCCATTGGTCAGGCCCTAATGAAACTGTTCAATTTGGAAATGTGCAGCTCGATATAGACTTAATAAAAACCTTACAGTCACTTACCCAACAAATCAACATGTAGATGCTTGCCAGGACTGCTGTGGGGTCTTAAAAAGGGACAGGTCAGCTTAATATAAGCAATTGTTTTGCTGAAGAGGAAACAAGGAGTGTTGTCACGCCGAATCGTGGAGTACCACGGACGTGTATTGGCAAGTTTTCATTTTTTTGTGATGAGATAGTTGAAGATTAGCTCTTGACACTGTCTTCCTCCCCTACTCTCTGTCTGCAGCGGCAGAGTGGGAGTGAATGCCAGGCTTTATTTGTCTGCTCAGTTCATCAGTAAAGGTTGAACAGATTTACTAACTGTCACAGATAGTTTACAGAGACTAAGCTGAGATATTTCATTTTAAAACCTACGCAAATACTATTTTCCCTCTTTTGTGTTTTGGCGGCATTTTGTCATTCTTGTGTAATATGGATGTAAATTAGTGCCTGATATTCCGCCTTGTGTGCTTGTGTGTGTTTATGTTTGCGTGTGTATTTGTGAGTCTGTCTCTGAGTGCGTGGGCATGCGCGTGCATGTTTATGTGTGGTTTTTTGTATCAGTACAAAGATGTCCCAAGGGTTTTCTCCCCTTTTCTCATTACAAATGCTAATGTCACATTAATGAAATCGGCTTAGTTTAAGGTTTATAGCGTAGCCTACACTCAGAGATTTGGCCTCGACACTTCCCACATATTTCAAGTTGAATCACATTTTTTTCCTGTGGGCATACTATTCTGAGTTACTCTAAAATGTACCGGCCCTGAGTCAAACTTTGGGGGAAAAGTTTAGAGCATGGTTGCCAAGCTCTGTCATCGTTGTAAATTGTCGGGCCACAGGCTGTCGGCTGCCTGGTTCCCGAAGACGACTGTTAGCTTAGCTCCAGCAGTAATGGCTTCAATGAGAGGCTGGCTAATCTAAACATTGTGTTAATGTGCTAGCAGTGGTTTGTAGAGTCACTAGCTGTTAATCATTGCTCAACAGAGAGCTTGTCAGGCACAACAACATGCCTGAGAGTTAATCATGGATATAGATCCCTGTTTTTCTGTGCAGAGGACATATTTAACAGCTGGGTTTCTAATTATTAGGCCTATCCAGTAAGTAAAATCAGCCACCATGATTCCAAGGTTTAAATAAAGGTGTGAGAAAATGACAGCTTTCATGCACAAAAAAAGTGTCAAGCATTTACTAGATTGCTGATTCATAATCAGAATCAGAAAGAAAATATTCTTTCAGAAAAACCTGCAATTTAAATGATTTTCATGCCATCTATACCATTAATCTCATTCATTTTTCTCTCTTGAGGCAGATTGGCATTTTGTAACCTCTCACCAGTGTTTTACTTCTCGCCTCAGTTTGCTATTTTTTCAAAAATTAAAGACATTTAAAGCATTAACACAGACTAAGAGGAAGAGATAGTTCTTTGTAATTAAAAGCCAATTTTGTAAAATTGATTAGATTATGCTAATCACGGGAGATTATATCTTAAAAGCAGTGTGAGGGAGGGAGATAGAGGGAGTGTGAAGAGTGGAAAGGAGTGACAGTCCAGCCGCCATTACAAGCTGCTGATTTCTGCAGAGTGCTTCATAAAATGTCAGAGCGCTTCTCCCTGAGCAAGACACTGAAAAATGGCAGCGCTGTGATGTGCTGGCACCTCACCTGCTGCACTGTGTGTGTGTGTGTGTGTGTGTGTGTGTGTTTGTGTGTGTGAGCAAGTGCGCGCGTGTGTGTGTTAGAGAGAGAGGGAGCGTGAGAGGAAGAGAGAGAATCAGCGTGTGTGCATTTGTGCAAGTGTGTGCTTGCCCGTGTGTACATGCCTGTATGTGTGTTTTTACATCTGTGTGTGTGTGTGTGTGTGTGTGTGTGTGTGTGTGTGTGTGTGTGTGTGTGTCCATGCTGGCCTCCCTCCCATGTTGCAGTGAAGCAGAACAGAGTGGCTGACTGCCCGCTGCTTTGCCTCCCTCTCTGTCAATACAACACTATTCTCTTCCAGCCAGTCATTTTCACATGTTTAACATTAAGTAAAGCAGCCGTTTGAACAGAGGAATACAAGTGATTGACATATTGAGTTTATTGCTGGTGGATTTTCTCGCGTCACTTTGCCAGATCGTTCTTGTGAAACCGCTCAATAGCTTAATTTGATTGATTTAAGTAGTCGAACGCACATGTACACATAAACTTTGGATTATGTGCCATTGAACATGTTTTTTGTTTACCAGCAGCTGATGTTACGAACATGTTTACCTTCATTTAGCATTTGTCTGTTTGCGTTGGAACAGAGAGCCAGGCTTCTATAATGAAGCCATTATGGTGAAGGTGTTATTAATAATGATTCCAACAAAAGACTAGAATGGGTAAAAAGCAGAGCAAGAGAGGAGAGGCTGGAAAGGTGTGAAGGTGGGGGGGGGGCAGAAGAGATAAACACAGCATCAAGCCACAGATGTGAGCAGCCTTTTCTTTCAGCAACTGTTGTATGCAAGTTATAAGGACTAAAAAAAGAAATGTTAAAAACGTGTTGTGTTTAGTACAACTGGAAAGATATGACTACGCCTAAACTGTATACGGTGTTAATTTCAGGCTTTGCTGTGATATTGGGTATTGTAAAGCAAACACAAAGAAATTCAGAAAGATCATGTGTAAGGGTGTTGTTTTACATGAACTTGCTGATAATTAACCAAGGCCTTTGGACATTTTATGGTTGATACCAGGGCTGGAGCTACAGCTTTTTATTCACGATTAATCTGAAAGTTATTTTCTTGATTAAGCATTTGATCTATAAAATGTCAGAAAGTGATGCCTATAATTGTAAGATGACGGATTGTGTTTACACATAATAATAACAATCACTGATACGTTTTACATCTTCTTTTCATGTTTTACAAACAATTAAATGCTTTATAAAACATTTATTAAGCAGTTGTGAATGTTTGTAAACATCACTTGCAACTTTATAATGGTCATCCAAGTAATGTTTATGAATGAACTAAACAGTGTTAATGAACCATGTATTATGGTTAGTGTATTAAGTGTCATAATCCTCAGTCACAACTTTATAGGAAACAATTTCTTAATAAATATTTTATGAAGCATTTCATTGTTTGTCAACAGGGAAATAGCTATCAACTGAAGTATTATTAACTATAAATCTAATGACAGTCATTATGAACGATTGTATTTGGCATTTCATTTTTTGTGATGGTGACAGCTGGAAAAAAGATAGAAAAGGCGTGAGAGAGTGAGAGTGAGAGGGGATGACATGCAGCAAAGCTGAAATCAAACTCTACCTAGGTTGGCTACCAGTGCGCCCTGGAGATATTCAGCTTAATATCATGTAAAACAAAGAAACACTGGAGCAAAGTCAGGCTTTCTTGTTGAAAACTAGCTCACAACATCTTTCAGTTACCGAAGTAGATGCTGATAAGTTATGGTTTGATCGACTTGTCATTCATTGTTGTATGAGAAGCTGTTTTTTTTGTCGTTTTTGTCACATATGTATGTAAACAAAGACTGCCCTGTGTAAGGTGTTCATAATAGGTAGTTAACCCACTGTGTTATTTTGCAGAGGTTACATTTGTAAACAGTTTAATTGTTCTGATCTAAGTAAAAAATATGACGAAACATGTTTTTGCTTTGTCCACAACCTTAATATATCCAGTTTGCTCTCATAGAAGAGTGAAGAAACCAGAAAAAAATGTCATTTAAGAAGCTGGAATCAGAGAATTTCAACTTTTCTTTCTTAAAAAATATTTAAAACCGATTGATTTCCAATGAAGTTGCTGGTTAATCTACTAGTTGACAACTAGTCATCGGATCTCTCTACAGTGCAGCTCTCTAGACAAGTGGCAGTTTATCCAGCGAAGAAGAAACATGACTATTGAAGCTCTGTGTGGTTGAGGGAGCAGTAAAAATTGGGCTCTGTGACTGTTCAACCTATTCTTCCAGCCAACACGTGCACCAGGGCCAGTATTCATCCAGGCTCTTGTTACTGGTAGTCATGAATAAGCTATTTCTGCCATCACACCACTTATCTGAATTCTGTCACATTTACACAGTGATCTCACCTATCTCCTACAAGTAAAGTTTCAGCAGAACAGAACTGACTCTAAATGGTTTCTTCCCATGGAAATGGACAGAAGGGGCTCCAACAACTGCTCAAGCAAGGCTTGCCGCTCTCTGGCTATTCCATTGTTCTGTCACTGTCAGTTTGTTTTGCCATTTGACATGCATGTCATTTGCATTATGCATATCTGGAGTACTGTGCTCATTCTCCCTCTTCCCTTCCCCTCACTCCCCCCCTCCTTTCCTTGATATTCCCTGATAACTGATGCTATTTCCTGTTATTCGGTTTTATGTATTTTTGTATTTCCTGCATTTATTTAAATATGTGCAGCTCGCAGAATGAGGGATATCTTATTCAGATTTAAACAGGAAATCCCTCTCAACAGTGATAATACGTATCAGAAAGTTTGTGAAATGTTATATGCTTACGATATGAGTTCAGAAATCACACAATATAAATAAGATAGTACATCTTTTAAAACATAGTATTTTAATATTTTGGATTTTCTGGTCACAGTCAAGTCCAAAATCCAAAGACTCTTCCTTTAGTATTATGCATATAAAAAGAAAAGCAGCAACCTCTTACATTTAAGAAGCTCCAACCAGTAAGTGTTTGACATTGAAACATCTACTATCGTACCACTTGATTAATCTTCTAATCATTGCAGCTCTAAACCAAAACAGCTCAAACACATTAAGTGATTGTTGCACTGGAAATTATAAGACACAATAAAAAAAGTGTCTTCTTAAATACTGGAGAATTTTAGCAACTGTGTTTGATATGTGGGATGTATTTTGTGAAGCGAGTTGCACACATAGTATCTAAACTCAACGTTTGAGGCCTTGGGGTGCATTTTTTGCAAATCATCAGGTTTGCTCTTTGCACCGAGTTTCATGCAGTGACGCTCGGTTCTGAAAATCGGAGTCGCAAATGTAAAATACTGCAGTCTGTAATTTAAATGGTAAATAACCTCAACAGGCATTGATTTACCACTCACCTTGCCTCCAATGCATGGGGCAGGTGTGTGTGTGTGTGTGTGTGTGTGTGTGTGTGTGTGCGCATGAATGTATGTGTGTATTCTCCGAGGCATTCAGATGGTGTTATTCTGCGCTTCCAAACTGCTCCAAAGTCATTATGGACTCTTGTAGACACATGCAGCCAGTGGCGAGCAGATCTGGTTCAGTCTGCAGAAAAACTGTAATGAGCAGTGAGACTGGCAGATGAGTGTGAGTGGCTAGCAGAGGGAGAAGGGCAGATTCATCAGGGATGATTGCCTGATGCACACTTCTGGTTTTTTGATGTGAAGACCCTGCTAGGTTACCATGGGGAGAATAATTAGCTTTGGCTGGATGCAGATGCGAATGAGCATAAGAGATGGGAATTTTCTTATTGAGCTTACTTTATGATATTCAGAATGGCGCATATGGGTGTGCTTGTGTGCGCACAGATACACACACGCACAGATAGTCTTTCTCAAACACACGCACAACACAGACACACACTCACTACCGGCTCATTCTCTTCTATTTATGGCCAGGAAATGGGAGTAGTGCTATGTCTGGTTGAGCTGAGTAACACTATTCTGTCACACATAGGTTTGACATCAAACACAAGTGACAAGCCTATCCTATTCCTCTCCACCGAGTCATCACCATGTCCCAAAATCACATTATTGTCACTGGGAACCCAGCAGAGACGGATGGTGAGTAGGGGTGTTGATTCCAGCCTTTGGCATCTACAGTATGCTTGAAAAGGCAAATAAAGCCATTTGGCAAGAGCTGATTTCTTGTCATTTCAAAAATATACAGAATGCGTGTGGCATGCCATTTGGTTTTATATTTTATCTAAAGCCTCTTACAGCGACATGGATACGCATGTGTTTTTTTTTTAAAGCCAGGAATACTGAGGCTGGAAACTCTTCAGTGCTACCGCCATGCTCCACCATTCGCGACACACAGGACCATATCATTACCTTTTTTCCCTGGCAGGCAGTAAGCAGCTCTAGCGTGGTAAGCTCCAGTGTTACATGGAGGCAGGCAGGCAGGCAGTGGTGTGGCTGTAATAAGACCTGTGGCCAGCACCGCTGCCAAGGCTAGCTGAGGCGGGGTGAGAGATGGTGCCCATCCCCTACATGCCCTGCTCTGCCATCTGTCACTGGGCAGGAGTAGAGCTGAGGGAGGGGTCTGAGTCACTCTAGTTGTTGTCACCTAGACAGGCCACTCTGGGGCATGCTGTCTCTTTGTACTCCTTTCAGGCCTTGGCTCTTTCCTTTGTCAGTTTTCGAGGCACTTATGCAGTCCTGCAAATATCCCATTTGATATCTTGATTCAGTATAGATTTTTTTATTTCATGAATTTAAAATGTACTTCATTAAGCTCTTTCCTCCAAAGTGTCATGAAGTGCTGCAGTGATATAACACAAGCAGCACAGGCCATTACACCACCACTAAAATAGAGCTGGAACGATCAGGCAATTAATAAAGTCATTTTCAATTAAAGATACCAAACATTCCCCAGTTCTAGTCTCTCAATTCGGAAGATTTGCTGTTTTAAAACTTACTTTCTTTGGGTTTTTGACAAAAGAACAATGACATCACCTTGAGCAATTTTCCCTTATTTATGGAGCAAATGATCAAACTACAGCTAGGATCAGTCATACTCTTGCTGTTATGACCTTCAAGAGTTTGTGACCACTGGGTTTAGCATGATATCACTCAGGACATGCTGTCTCTTTAAATGTTCTCTGAGTTGATGTTTGACTCTGGACAAAGGTTGTCACTTAATTTTTTGCCAAGACGCCTGGTTATGTCATTTCCTGGCTGACGGTGTGTGTGTGTGTGTGTGTGTGTGTGTGTGTGTGTGTGTGCGTGCGGTGGGGGAAGGGGTCAAGCGAGCTTGTGCGTGCACTCTGCTATAAGCAAGATGATCTTGCTCAGTTAGTGTTCATTGCCAACAAGCATGCAAAGTACAAACATCCACATCCATATGCACATGTCGTGTCTGCAAAGACACCCAGTCACACAGTCACACACGCAAACACACAGAGAGATGAGAGGTCCAAACAATGTGCAATGTGCAGAAATACAAGATGTTACTGCTGATTCAGAGTCAATGATCTCACTTTTAGAATCACGAGGGCAACAGAAAGTACCTTTCTATGCGTGTCTATGTTTGTGTATGTATGTTTGTGTGTGTATGTGTAGTGACTCAAAACTGACTGACAGTTTGCCGAGTGCTACCCAACAGTGGGACTTGTGGATATGATGAATATTATCAGTTCTCAGAAAGTACTTCTTTATTTGCTGGAAATGTTAATATAAAAACAAGTCAGTATGTTTGTTTTGAGTTGTACAGAAAAACAACTGAGGGTGATTTAACAAGAAGCGCTAATGGTGGATTACTCATTCCGATCCTCTTCCTCACCAGCAACCTTCATCGTGACACACTTGCTATGTTGACATTTCTCTCGTTAGCTGCTCGGAGCAGGACACAGTTAAATAGAGGTCTGCGTTTGACACAGTTGCAGATCACAATAAAAGGCGGGGAGCGAGGGATCCAGAGGAGAGAGTGAATGTTGCGGAAGCAGCGATGAGACAGTCTTTGTTGGCTGTGGTACGGAGAAAAAAGAAAGAGGGCTGGGAGCCACCGTGTGTCTTTGAATGGGGTCAGGGCATCATGGGGAATAATGCATTTCCCTTCTCTTGCGCCAGGCGCTCCTTCCATTACGGCTGGAGAAGAGACATTGTGTCCACACTCTGATTACCACTGATCCATGCTGATGACTCTGTTGGCGGATTATCTCAGTTAGTATCAGCCATCTGTTACTGTGTGTGTGTGTGTGTGTGTGGTTTTTTGTTTGTGCGTGTGTGTGTTGAAGGGGCGAGGAGGAAAAGGGGCAGGAGTGAGACACACAGGGGGTTGAATAGTTTGAGGCTGTGACACACAC